>VZTR01021352.1:57986-77272 GCA_013400775.1 Chaetops frenatus | reverse complement strand
CATCCAAAAAAAAAAAAAAAAAAAAATTTCAGGGCAAAGAAGAACGATCCAATTCTTCCCTATAATTCAAGACTGACCTTAGTTAAGTGGAGTGAGGGAGGAGAAAATACCCACCTGCTCTGTTCCAGCAGGACTTAAGATATTTTGGCTATCAGCTGTCATAATCTCAAAAAAAAAAAAAAAAAAAAAAAAAAAGAAAAAAAACCACCACAAGAAAAAAACCACCCTCTGTCTGCCATTCTCAGGTTGACTTTGCAGTTTTGGCAAGTTTTACTTGCAGCCAACTTCAGATGACACCCTAGCTTCTCTTTCTACCCTAAGAGGAAAGTAAAACTCAGATGCTGGACTGAATGACACGAGGTTTGAGGCTGTGATTTTAGGCTGATTTTAAGAGAGTGTGGATGCAGCTGAACCTGGAGGCAGTGCAGCTGTAACATGCCTGCTCTGTCAGGATTCTTTCTGCCCAGATACCAACACTGCTCATTGCTTGTGCTTCATATAGCCCCAAAGGCAAGCAGCAGACAGCAGTTCCCCCAGAAATCCTGGTCCCCTTTCCCTGGGTGTGGTGGATTAAAAAAAAAGTAATTTTTTTACCTGGCAGGACTTTTACAACTTCCCACAAAGTACAGTTTCCTGCAGGTCTGGGGAGCCAATTACCTGGCTAATTATTAGATAGACACTCTATTTAAACACTTAAAAGATTGAGACCGCCTCTGTGATTCACAATTTAAAAGTGAGAAATGCAAGTTCCTCTCTCTTGGCTTCCGGCTTCTGAACAGGTAACAGCAAAGCCCCGTGTGGCTCAGTGGGCCTGCCTGGGCCTGGGCCTGGGCCTAGGCCTGGGCCTGGGCCCGGGCAGGGCCTACTCAGCAGGGGCCTACTGAGGGCAGGAGGGGCCGGGCCCTCTCTGCTCCACAGTAGGGCTGAGCCTGATTTTCACCTGCAACCGCTGGCACAGGGGGAGGGGAAGCTATCAGCACACGCCATGCTGTTACTGAGTCCCAGTCTGGCTGCTGAGATGCCGTAGCTCCCTGGCGCTCTTCCTCCTCCTCCTCCTCCTCCTCTCTGGGAGCGCCGCTGCTGCGGCTCCTGGCTGCTGAGTGCCGCCGCCGTTCCTGCCTCTCCCGCCTCTCTGGGAAAGGTTTTCAGCAGCCTCCAGCCGCTGCCCAGCAGAGATCATGTGATCAACAACAGAACCTGGAAGAGAGATTAACTCTCTCTCCGTGCACAGAGGGACTCAGACGCAATTCATTCAGTGCACAAATGGACTCAGAAAAGGTGATGACACAGAAGAAAACCAACAGAGACAACGAGGTCAGTGAAGAAAGAANAACAGATATCCTTTTCTGGGTGGCTGATTCTCTGTGAATCTTGAAACCACTAAAGAACTGTGTTCTTGCAGTAAAGTCCCCATGGCAGGGCAGGAGAGACTCCTCTTCCCAACTGAACTGATGAAAACCTATATTAAAAGTGGTAAACTGACTAAAAGTCTCTAACTTTTGTCTCTTTATGTTGTTGATGGAAAAAGAGTTTTTGGTGGGAGAGAGTTGATGAAGTGGGGGAAGAGATGTGTTTAAAGCTTTATTTTGATTCTTATTATTTTCTTTTCATTCTGGTAATAAACTATCTTTATATCTTTTAAGGTTTTAAAACTGCTTTGCATTTCTCCTAATCCTTATCTAACAACAGAAAATGGGTAAATAAACTCAATCCACTACACTAAATTAACACCTGGTGTGAGGAGGCAAAACCACTACACTGGGAGAGCAGCTCAAACTGGGCTAATTGTGGCCAGCCCAGGCAAGCTGCCCTTCCCCATCAAAGAAAGGGAAATGTTCCTGAAGTAGCCAGGAATTGGCCGTGCTGTTTTTATACCTGACCCCCCAGCCAAGGAGGGCGAGTTGGGAACAACATATTTCCATTAATTCGGGCAGCACTGAATACATTGAAGGAATTGCACAGTATTCATGTCTTCTGTCAGCTGGGAAAGGGGTTGAATTCGTGCAACAGATTATTCAGAAGAAACTGTTTGCCAGACTCTCATTATGAGCTCTGCAGAACAGAGGACTTGATACATCAGATACAATTAACTTCATGTTATAAAACCCTTTTGGGATGTAAACACTAGACCCTGGCAGCCCTACTGTACTGTAAGGGCCTGGTTGCTCATGATTTTTGCAGGAACCTGTGTCTATGCATCCTGTGTGTGTCTGCAGGGAGCAAAACCCTTTGAAAACCTGGGAGATGTTGTCCACTCTGTGTCTGAGGAACAGAGCAACCCTCCAGTCCAATGCAAGCAGGATCCAAATGTGACATTTGAGTATGATTAAGCATTCCTCAAAGCAGTCAGATCTCAAGCTCACAAGCATTAACACTGAGAAGGATTTTCAGTTGTGTTGCAGCCAGCAGGATTTTGCTGAAGGCAAAGCTAGACCAGCACCTGTCTGCTTTTTGAATCAGATCCCCAGCTACAAGGTCGTTGCTCAGTGCAGTTAATAAATCTCTTCAGGACAAGACACCTGCATTCTGCTCAGCACAACACAGGG
The DNA here is from genome assembly GCA_013400775.1 of Chaetops frenatus. Taxonomy (NCBI): domain Eukaryota; kingdom Metazoa; phylum Chordata; class Aves; order Passeriformes; family Picathartidae; genus Chaetops; species Chaetops frenatus. The sequence goes on along the minus strand of VZTR01021352.1, from coordinate 74,726 downwards.
TCTGGAGCCATAGCATCAGTCCACAATCTGTGGAGTGAAGAAAGTGCAATTGGTTCACAAAAATGGGAAAGCTGCAAAGCAGATTTAGCTGACACCAAAATGTCCTACAGAGTCTATGCTTTTTCACCAGATTGCTCACAGCAGCTCAGAAAATCTTACTCTTCCCTTTTTTAATGCACTATGTTGGACTTTTAAAGCAAATTTATATTCTTGTCAACTTTATTTTTTAGTCATTTTCCAGCTAAACTTCATTGGCCAATGTGAAATGTATTTTTAACTCATAAGGACCTCAGTTAAAAACAAAAATAGCAATGGAAATTGTTTCATTTTCCTAACAGCCAGGGAAATAAACATCAATTAATTGCACTGCTCTGCACAGAAGCAATGAAAGAATAAAGAGAGATGAGCCCTGCTGTCTGATGATGAGCTGAGTGGAAAGCATTTCTTGAAGCAATTTGGAAGGTGAAGTTCATCGTAAGTGCTCAGAGGCCAACACTGTGTTGTTGGAAATAGGACATAAGGAAAATATATGTTGGGTTTTTTCAGTATCTATTGCTATCATTTATTCTGAAGGAAATTTTTTGTGCTTTCAAGGTAAATGCTGATTTTAGAGTAATTCCATTTAATTAACCGAACCCGAATTGATGTTTGCATTAGCAACTAGCAAAAGTGAGACTTAAATCACTGCCATCACTCCCCAAACTCTAACACAAAGAACATTTAATAACATATCACTTCCTGAGACAGGAAAGAAAAGAGCATTACAGGAAAGAAAACCAAGCGGCATCCTGCTGAGGTAAGCATCATTTCTCAGACTTGCCCTCTTCTTTCTAGAACAGCAGCCCTGATGGTGACCATTAGAATAACCCACAGTGGTGGTTTAGTTGCCCAGCCTGTTAACAGCAGGGATCAGATTTGCTTCACATTTACACACATGGCAAAGTGGGGGACATGCTCTGTAAAACAATTCCTATAACTGCTGGTAATACCCAGCCATCATTCTGTGCTGCCAGGGCAGGGCTGGTTCAAGAAATAGCTGAGACTTTGGCTGTGATGTGCCTGCTCCCAACAGCCTGAGGGAAAGGAAGGTTCCAAAAGTTATCACTGTGTTCTCTGAAATGCTACAAGTGCCCAATGTAAGCAACTCGTATTGAAATAAGAAGTGAAGGGCCAAGCTAAAACAAGGAGGAGGTCAGAGTGAATCCCCAAGCTCTAATGTTTAGAAACATTATTCTAATTATTTAGAAATATTATCAGATTTTAACAAGCATGCAGCTCATGCCGCTTTTACAAATGTAAACCCAGTTTAGCAACCAAGAGTACTTGTGAACACAGCAGCAAAAAGACAATGCAATTGTTAAACTTAAATTACTTACACCATGTAGAAGAAAGGCAGGGAACAGTCTCCATATATTGGGCAGGTAGAATAAGCAACTGGGCTTTTCACTTTTCATGGGGACCAAAGCTTTCTTGCAGAGGAGCTCCTGTGGCTGTGCATGTGAGCTGGTGCATGTTTGGGCAGATACTGAAAAAAGGGAGAACCACATCAAGAGGCGGAGGCAGTTTTGGACCAGGGTCAAAGTGAATGAAAAGGAAAAAGAGAAAGGCTCTGTGACTGCTGGAGAGGCTGAGAGTAGAGAATATCAAGAATTAAGCTTTCCTCCTAAATCTCACAGAGATACCCTTTTCCTCGTGGAAAGTCACTGTGATACGTTTAAACAGAGATAAGAGAGCAGGGCCATGGAAACTTGGTGCCTTGCAAAGAGATGCCTGCTGGTGGCAGCGGTTTCCTGGGCTTCCTCCTCTCATGATGGCTCTGCTAAATTTAAGCTGGGTACAAACAAGGGTCAGGCAAATGAGCGAGGGAACAGATCCCACCATCCTCTCAGAGGTGGCTGGTGTCAGGCACATATTAAAATCAGGAGGATATTTGCTTTAACATCTGCTGAGGTCTTAACTAGCATTGCTAATTGAATCCAAGGGGGTCTTTTTAAAATTCAACTAAGCAGATTAGTACAGAGATTTGCAGGAGAAAGCTGTTGCTTGGCCCTAGCAAATGGGAGGTGCTGTTAAAAACTGAAGTGCAGGGGAAAGAGTGACTGATGAGAGAGTGGGTGTCCCAAGAACCTCACAGGTCCCCTTGCAGGATTTGAGCTCCAGCATTTGGCTCCTCAGTATTTGTAATTCACTGTGTGGAGCCTATAACCTGCCCATCAGGTTTGTGCCTTGCTACAATTAAAATGGAAGTTTTAAGTCATAGTTCAAAAAATCTTTCCAGCCATTTCAAACCTGTCCTAGGGGAAATAACCATGGGAGATGGGATCCGTAGGGATTTTTGCCCAGGATAAATTGTGGCTCAATAAAATGCATAACAGGAAAAACCATTAAAGGAAAATGTTTGCCAATGTAAAAATCAAGTACCCATGATTTAGCAGGTAACAGATTTAATGCTGTCTGTGTGAACTTTATTGTACTCTCTCCCAGCCCACAAGAGTGGTTTATTTCAATGTCATAAACCACTTTTTTTCTACGGTGCTTATGTCTCTCTTATGGAGGAAATATGATTTGCTAACAGCATAATATTAAACTATAATATATTTTTAATGTAAATTCCTTCTAAGCAGCCTGGATGGCTGATGCTGAGAATTTGGAAGTGGCTGTGTAATGTTGTTTGGGACACTTGAACTGCAAAGGTTTGTGTGCTGCTTAATTTTCTTTGCATGTAGCACAACACAGTAAGAAGTATTTGCAGTATAGAGCACAGAGTGTTATTGAGAGAGAGAGAGGACTAATTCTAGACTGGGGTCTGTTGAAATCAGTTCCTTCGGGAAGGGAATCTGCAAGGGGTAGCCAAAATATGGTACTGCATCAGGATATTCCACGCACATTCCATCTCAGGCAGGGTCAACTGCAGGATGGGTGCCTGCGTGAGAGGAGGGTCTGGCAGATGCTTCCATCTCCTGCTCCAAGATCTGGGAGCACCTGTGCTCCCAAGCCACCAGCACCGGGGCCTCGGAGGGGTGGGTATGTCAAGGTCCATGTGCTGAAGCACTGAGTCAAGAGGAAATAGAAACTGTCTGAGAGTTACTAAACCTGCAGTTAAAGAATGGCAGCAGTCACGATTCTCTCTTTGGACTCGGCCAAAGCACTTAAATCCAAAGTAGTCCCTCCACATGGAGTGCACTATAAATATCCACTAATTGCCTTTAAGGTGAAAGAACGGGAACTTGTGGTGGTCCATTTGCAAAAGCAAAGAATCCTGCCTGGCTCTGTGGAAAAAGCAGCTGGGAAACGCAGAGGAAGGGAAGCTGCTGCTGTTGTCAGTCCCTGCTGTGTGCCTTCCACACAGCACTGTGAAATTCCAGGCTGGATTGCCTCGTCACACCGCTGCAAGAGTAGGCCAGGTCTAAGGAGGGCAAATCCTTCAGGTCCCACTTCAAACTGGAGATGTTTGATGTTAAACTGAAAAGAAAAAACTTCGTGTTAAAAGGAAGATCAAATGACCCCATCACCCTTCTGCCAGAGGAGGCAGTACTATGTAATATTTTTAGGTTTTTGAAATTTAATGGTTTGCACTTCATGAATTTCTGTGGAGAAGAGAGTGGAATGGGGAAAAATCTTCTTTAGGCTTTCATTCCCCTGTGTCATAGCAAGCCTCTTCCCATCCTTCGCATCACAGAATACACGATAATGTAGGTTGGCTCAGAGAAGTTCAAGTCTGACTCCCTGCTCCGAGCAGGTCCGATTATGTGGGTTTGCTCAGGGCCATGTTCAGCTGAGATTTGAGTATCTGCAGGGATGGAAATCCCACAGTCACCCTGGTCCCTGTTCCAGAACATATTGTGAAAAATCCATTGCCCTATTAAATGGAGAGTCACAGAAGTAAAGATTTTCAATCATGACATTTTCCCATAAAAATATTGAATCCATATTTTCTCTCATGATGTCAGCATATTAAAAACAAAAACAAGAAATAATAGCAGATGCAATAAAACATTCCAAAATTAAATATAAAATGTTTTTGCTGTGTGTTTTTTGTCAGAACCACGCAGTCTCACAAGTTTTTTCCAGCTTTGACAGAAAGGCATGTTCTTAGGGTTTGTTGCCTGGTCTAAATCTTTCCAGTCAGCTCTAGCTAGAACTTTGGATAATGTTACTGTGCAATGGGCTCCTGGCATGCAGCCCAGAGCCGTCCTCCTTGCTTGGGCTCTGGAATAAGAGCTGGTGATGACATGTTTGGGTCTTTAACCCCTGTACTGGCTTTTCTGCCATTGGAAAATCTCTAACCCAAACACATTGCTCAGGGAATTCCAGGACTGGGAGATTGTTCCATGCACTGTGTGGTTTTCTTTGTTTTGACAGGCACACTTTTATGTGCAATGCTGTTGCTTACAGCTCGATGTGTTCATCTGGCATTGCTCTCTTCTTTCATTGTTACACACTTTGATTTTAGGGACTGGGTGAAGTTTTCTGTTTTGCTTTCGTTGTTTCTAGGTCTTTCAAAGGGTCTTGGTATTGATTAAAAGATGGGTAAACTACTTCAAAGGCTTCTTAAAGACCTAAGCACAGGTTTTAAGTGCTCATCTCGCATCAGCACTGGTGGAGTTCTGTGGTGAAACTGCTGTGGCACATCTGAGTCCAGAGATGTCTGTGCAGAGAACTCCTCAGAGGCTGAGGGGAAGGAAGATGCCTCACCTGGGCATTTTGCAGGTGGTCCTCATATGGAAATGGGGTTTTTTGATCACGGGAAGAGCAAATAACAGTGTCAAGGACTCTGCCCTTCCTTTGGTCACTGATGTGAGCCTGCCCAAAGGTTCTCTTATGCAGGGTAGAAGTACAAATACCATATAAATACCACCATAAAAGCACCACCATATTAATTGTGTATCTCACCATTTATCTGCCCCTAGTTTGGCAACCTTTAATACAGCAAGATGTCAGCTGGAGGAACCCACAGGAAGGGCAGCCTGAGAACTGCTTTTGGAGGTGAGGCAATCTACCAGCCCTCTGCATTCAAAACTTCTGAGCCTTGCCCCTAAAAGCTGGGTTATTTCAATCCTCTCACACGGATAAAGAGCCCTTCTGTTCTGTGTCCTAGCACTCATTTCACAGTTTCAAGCCTTTTCACTCCATTTCATTAAAGAAGAAGGAAAAGGAGGAGAAGGAGAAAGTGAAGGAGAAGGAGAAGCGAGAAGAGAATAGAACAAGCTGAGATTCTGGTCCTGCACAAAATCGATTTATTTCTGCATGTCAATATGGGTACATGTATGTGTATGAATACATGCATATATCCAAACAAATACTGGCATATACATATCTGTACATAAATATAGGTACAAGAATACATATTTATAGAGACAAATAAATATAGGTAGGTACAAATTTTAAAAAATATATACATATATACACACACACACATATATATATATACACACAACTTATTTCCAAGAACAACTATCCATTTTTAAAGCTGGTCTGTTTCCAAGAGCAGCTCCTGTACAATTCCAGCACCAGACTTTCTGAGCACAGATGTCTGCTTTATAGATGAAGGAGCTGGCTTGACCTCAAGTTTTGTCCTGGAGCTGAGAATAAACCTAGTTTTTCCAAGTTGCCTCCCAGGGCATTTTTCTGCTACTCAGCTCTGCCTCCTGGTGTGCTCTTGCTCTGACTTGAATGAATTCCTCCAGGTGGGGAATAGCCACACTGAGAGCTACCAGACCCAGGGCACTTAGATGTGCAGATAGAGACACAAGAGCAAACAGATCAAGTTTTCCCCGTCTTTTCTGCTTCACGGCATTGGCATTTGGCCAGGACACAGCATCCTAGGCCATTCCTGTGTACAAGAGTAGTAGAAATATGATGCACATCTTTTACCCACATGGATTTTTCTACCAACAATAAAAAGAATGCATCACTTAATGGCTTTACCATTTATTATTGGCCTTTGCAATTGTTAGTGTTTTTTTCTAGTACATGAAAAATAGGTAATCTATTCAGGTGAGTTGGTCTTTAACTGCTTTCAGCATTTGTCAGACACAAGGAGAGGAGCTCACAACTGCCAAATTCAGCTGTTCATGCCATTGGTAACCAGGGAAGCTGCAGGTCATCTCTTCTTAAACATTTATGTGGCTGTACAGATGAGAAGAGCCCAAAGTAGCAGAAGTCCAGAGCATCTCTAGGAATAAAGGTCATATGGTAGCTATCCTAGAATATTAACATAATTTACACCTGAGGTTGAGCTGGTAAGGAAACCTGGTCTGACTGTGAGTGTGGGGGATGTAGCTGAGAAGGGGCTTCAGTCCCATCTCAGGTGATGAAAGAGTGGCTCCAGAGTGGCTCCTGGACAGTTGGACAGGGAAGTTTCCTTACCATGAGAATGGCTCCATGGAGCCTCCAGCCCCTGACCCACAGCTGGGATGATGCCAGCTCTCAGTCATGGTTTCACCTGTGTCTTGGCTGCCTCCATGGCTGGCAGTCCTGTCTCTGTGGAGATCTGGGGCTTGGCTACGCCACCCTCCCAGGAAGGTGCCAAAGTAATCATCCCAAATGTCAGAGCTGGCACTTAGCTCAGCTCCTGTTGTCAGAAGAGGTATTTCTCCCCAGGGACTAAATGAGCAGAGACAGTAGAGAGCACACAGGACCCGGGCAAAACTCAGGGTGAGGCTGTGTAAAAGGGGAGGACAAAGCTTATTTTAAACCAGACGCATTTCTGTTGTTCTCCCATTCTTCAACACTCACAAGCATCTAGACATGGCTGTCCAGGGTTCCTTGTGGTGACACAGAAGATTAGAAACAACAGATTCCAAGCCTCCTGATAGCACCCGTGACACTGTGTGACTGTTACTTTTACAACCCAACCCAGACCTCAGTTAGCTTCAGCAACTGAGGGGAAAGTCACACCACTGGTGTTCCAGCACCAATGTGCACCCAGCAGTCCTCACAGTTCCACCTGCTGCCAGTTCCCAGCAATGATCTGAGTTCCATTCTGGGTGGCACAGATGCTCTCTTGACTTGCTGCATATCTGCCATTCCATGACTTGTGCTCTGCTGCTTCTTCTGGCACTTCCACATATGTGCTTTCTTATAAAAAACTGTCAAGTTCCCTTTGTAAATCTCTTCAGGCCAAGAATGTTTTACTTACTTGGACAAGACAGCTCTCCTCTTATTAAAAAATTTAAGAAAACCAAACCCAGGAGAGTAAGAGACAGTTAAATTAGTGCATGAATCCAACTGACCTGCAGAAATCTGTATGAATGGTGATCCTAGCCAGCTCCTCTCCTCTGTGACCCTTGTTGGTGTCTGTTGCATACCTGGAGGAAAATTTCCATGAGTCACAGGCAGAGCAAAGGAAACAAGACTTCTGCACAGGGCATGAGGGATGACAGCAACTTGCCGTTCCTTTGTGGAGCTGATGAACTCGTTATCACTTCAGCAGTGCCATGGAAACCCAAGTCCTGGGCTTGGACAGGTTGGTGGCTCAGGGGGCAATCCAGATTGCTGTTCATTTTTCTTTGTCCTGTCGCCTCCTGTAGGAACAGTGCTGGGAGGAAGCAGAAGATGAAGAGGTCCAGATGAGAAGAAGAACTGCCAGCATCACTTCCAAGGTGTCCATTGTGAGCTTTGGAGCCCTGCACTGTGCAGGTAGCTGCTGGCTCACACTGCACTGGGGGCACACAGCCACTTTGCCTGTCCTTGGCTCTTCTCCTCTCCACATTCTCATTCCTAATCTCCTTTCAGGTCATAATATTAGTTCTGCCTTGACAAAGATTTGGCTGGCCTCAGTTTTTGCTGGGTTGGTTTTTTTTTTGTCCAATCCATTCCTCCTTTAAAAAAAAAAAAAAAAAAAAAAAAAAAAAAAAAAAAAAAGCAAAATCAGGTTTTTATGGAGGGAAACTGTGCCCAGAAGGCAAAATGCTTCAATAAGAGAATAAAAGGAGAGAAAAATACTGTTCTTCATAGCCTGGCTACTGCCAGGAAGAGCTGCAAGTCTCCTGGGAGGTCTTGTTACTAAAGATCAAAGAGGCTTAGAGAAGAATTGCCTGGTTTGGAAAAAATCTCCAGAAAGCCCTTAGCTCCATCCACAAGCCACTTCCCATCTAGCAAGTCAGCCAGCTAAGTATGTTGTGAGACTCCTTCAAAGAGGTGATCTAAAAACTGCAGAGTGTAAATTGGGATTTTATGGCCCCATGTATATTCACAAATATGTTTACATCCTGAGTGGGTTGTAATTCCGAGGGCTCTTGCAAGGCAGGGACAGAAGCATCCAGGGAAACAATGGAGTAGGCTGGGAGCACCCACAACATTTACTCACACCTGAGCTGTAGAAACCTGAGCAGAGAGTCATTAAGCAGAACGACCTCATAATATGAAAGTTCATCAAGAGAAGGAGCCAATAGGCCTGGCCACTATTGCTGAACAAGTTAATGCAAGGTTTCCCCAGCTTATTTCCACAGGTTCTTATTTCTTTTTCAGCATAATTCTGCAATGAAAGCTCTCTTTCCCCTAGGCATTAGTGGCAGATGACAAGCCATAAGCGTAATTGCACAGCTAAGATATTGCTCTTGCTGCAGCTAATGGTTTCTTTCCTCAATAAATGATACAGGCAAGAATGTTTGCACTTGGTCCTTCAAGTACTCTGAAAACTGGAAAAGACTGAAGCATTTCCTGAGCTGAAAATAGAATAATGTATTCACAAATTATATTCAGAACATTGGTACTTTATTCTGAATGAGGCGACAAATAGAAGGCAGACCAAGTACCCACCAGCCTGATCAAGTGCTTAGCAGAAAGTGCTTCTGACTGTATTTGCAATGCATGGCAGTCACTACATTGCTATAGTCAAAATATTTGACTTTGTTTATAGATGTCAAAAACATCGCTGAAATTTATCTTTCCCAAGTGACTGTGCTTCTTCCAAGCAAAGACAAACAAATGCTTCTTGCAGTGTTCTCAGATCTCTAAGTGCTTCAGGTTGTCTCAACTCACCACGATAGCAAAAGTCACTTTGAGGCAGCAGAAGGCTCCTGGGGCAAGCTCTCAGAAAAGCACTGTCAGCATGCTGCCCTTCTCCACCTGACAGCCAGACCCAGAAATGAGATGCAGCTCACTGCAGGCTGTATTTGGGTAGGAGCTACGACTCTTGGCTTGGAGAGCTGCTGAAGTGACCCAAGGCACAGACAGGACAAAACTGTGCTGTCTCAGGGAAGGCATGCCTCACATTGGGATTTACCACAGGCTGCTGTCTGCTTTATACCTGAGTGATCAATTGGTTTTTTGCTAATTGCTGTAGGTCAGCTGTGGGCTGGAGAGCTGTGTCTGAGACGGGGCATTCCAAATGGAAGGGATGTAGGCTTGCTGGAAAGAGACCCAGGGAAAGCGTGAGGGGGTTCCAGGTCTGAGACCTGGGATGTGCGAGCTGTGACAGGAAGTGAAAAGGAGGCCCTTGCTTTATTTAACCTATCCTGGAAATTGCCTTCTCTGTCACCAGAAGAACTGGGCTTGCAGCCTGCCCAGGTGGCTGCACACTGGTGATAAGTATAAATATTTAACATTTCATGTTAATGAAACAGACACCCATGTACCCTAAAGATAATAGCTGGCGAGCTGTCACTCGGAACATTTTAGGTGCAAACAGCTGCATTTTTCCCTGCAGTGATTTTCCTTAGTGAGAATAGAGATATTATTAAAGTTTGCCCAGAAAGCCTTTCAGCAGCTCATTAAACACAGCTGTGTATTCTGTGTAGCATTAAAGCAATTCACTTAGTAATTAACTAAATGTATGATAAGACATTTTAACTAATATTGCTTTCCTCATGCGAGTGCTTTTCATTCATCTCAATCCAGTGCCCTCCCAGCTGAGAGCATGGCAAGGGGGATGGACTTCCAGACAGGACTGGGGCATATTGCCTGTGAAGCCACTGCAGACTTTTCCATCTGAACATCTCAGATCCTCCTCCAAAGCAACCATCTGCTCTGGACTTGCCAGCCTTCTCTCTCCTGTCTCCATCCCACTCCTCCCAAACAGCAACCTTGGGATTTCGCCACATTTTGCTCTCCCTTTTTGGATGTCTGTGTTTCTCCTCCTGTGTCCATAGGTACCGAGTAGTTTCTCACCTTGTGCTGTGTTGGAATCCTAGGATCAGAAGGTTTTGAAGTTTGAAGTTTAGATATAGAAGTTGTTAGAGAATAAAGTAAAAAGTTCAAAATGTAGTAATAGAGTACTACAGAACTGTAGGTCAGTACATGATTGGATGAAAAATTCCACAATGCAGCAGATGTGCAATACAGGTTTAATTAACTATTGGTGTAGAAATCAAAACAATATGTACGTGCCAATTATCTATTGGCCAATTAACCTTTAAGAGACCTTGTAACCTGCAATCTTGTGACCATTTTGAACATGGCTGACCTCTGCATTTTTCTGTGAAGGTGTTCTTGCACCTTCATAAGAAAGAAACAATAAATCAAGCTTTAAAACCATAAAAAGTGGTCCCATCTCTGCCCTACAATCCTGACAGTGCTGATATTGCTTCTCTCTTCTTCAAGGGTCATTTGCAGCCCTGTGGGTTGACCCTTGTTCCACAGTGGCTCTTCCAAATACCTTTATTCCCTGGGGCTTTTGGGTGGCAGAGCCCAAGCTGTGCTCAGCTGCACAAAGGCCTCAGGTTCAGGGCAGTTTTGTTTTGCCAGGGCTTCTACATACTGCTCATCCTGGCACCTGTTGGTCCCCTGAGCTTTAGCAGCAGGGAGCAGCAGATCTGCTGCAAGGAGGTAGCTCTGGGATGGTCTCTAGCCAGTCCAGTAGCTGGCAGACCGTCCATGAGGGTGTGGAGCCAGGGACTGTGGGATGAGCTGTGCAAGAAGCAGGAAGGAAGATGGATAAAGATGGCCCAGACCATTTCTGCAACTAGGTTTTTGTTGAGCAGCCAGACCTCAGGTGATCCCTCTGCCCAGTACATGGGAAAATATGTGGTAAATTCAGGAACAGGATGTATATACAGTTTGCATCCTTGCCCTAGATGGGAGAAAAAAAAAAAAAATGGATTCAGCATTATCTGCAGAGCATCAAAGCCATAATTTCACTTCTGTTGCTCATAAATGGTGGTATGAGTTTGTTTTTCCTAACAATTAATATAACTTATGTCCTCTACTGAAAAAAAAGAAGTACTTTATCACATCATAATGTCCAACGTTCCTAAAGATACATGGGACACTCCCTAAATTTTAAATGGACACACACTCCAACCTCAAGACAGAACTGAGTATAATAATATGAATATAGTTTTTAACAGCTTCCCTGTATGTTGCTTTGTAACCAGAGAACCGAAGTTAATTAGCACAAATTTATTTAGGAATACCTTGGCCTCGTTCCAGAGTCATTCAAAGAGTTTTGTTTTGTTCACTTCCAAAAATGTATGATGTTTGCAAGAGAGATGGAAAACTTCTGGATCAATCCACTTTTCCTTACGAATAGTCAGCCATAGACTGGCATCTCTTTGCTTTGTTAGGACGATGCATCCTGCAAAGCTCAGCGTTAGGCAGAAAATAGAGCAGGATGAGGAATTTGCTGCCAGGCTTCCCTCCCTGGATTGGGGAATGATGTTCTGTGTGTTGGTGATGAGCTGTAATGGGATCCCACAAGAGGTCCCCATTGTCACTACTTAATGTGCTGCTGAGCAGGAATCGGGAGAATGCTGGTCATTATCTGTTCAGGCACTTGCAGCACCCGGCTGGCAGGGAAGTGCCAGACAGCACACTCTGACACCCACAAGTGAACAGGGCATTCACGGGATTTTCACTAGCAGCCTTCTTCTGCTACACAGCTTATTTAATTGTGATGTTGTCAATTGGGAGCAGTTAAACCAGACACATTAATAAACATATTTTTTCTTTTTCTTGCACGGTCCCCAAGGTATTATTTTTCCCTCTTGCTTAATGGTGCTGTGTAACTATGGAAACCTCTAAACTCTATTCACTCAAGTTTGCAGGGGGCAGGGGGAAGCAGGGGCAGAGAAAATGGAGAAGAGGTGTTATTTCTTTGGCAGATTTCTTACAGCTCCTAGATCCCACAAAAACAAGTGACACTGGTTCTCTGATGGGAAAGTATTTCTCTTGTTCTGTGAAATCTAATGACAGTTTGAACACAGACAAATTTTCCATCTCAGCCTTTATGTCCTGGGTTTTTCCACTCATCTGGCTGAGCTCGGGGTTCAATTGCCTGGATGCTGCCCAATTCATCATCCATGCAGGAGGGAAACAGAGGGAAGAGAATCAGGAAAGCCATGGAGATTTGTAGAGGCTCCTACAGCCTTACTGGTGGACTCAAAGCAGAGAAACAGGAATCAGTTTCCTGCTCATCCTCTTAGGATACATCCCTTTGTGCATTCTTGTTCTCATCCCAAGGTTAGAGCTTTTGGTCTTGCCCTGGCAGAGTGACAGCAGTGGGGGACAGTGCAGTCCCTGCCTGCTCCTGGGGCAAAGGGGCTGCTGGGAGAAAGTGACAGCACTGACAGGGTAAGAAAAACTTCTGTTCCACGGCAGAGGGAATTTGCCCCTGAAGGACTAATCAGCAGTGCATGGAGAAAAGCCTCCTTTGGTTCAGGAGCCAAATACTGCAGGTGTTGGTGAGACCAGAAGTAAAACGTCCTGAGAGTTCCCCAGGGTCTGGGATATGTTAAGACTTTGCACCCTGGTGAGTGTCATCACCAAAAAACAACGGGGACACAAAGAGGAGATGGGGGAAGGTGGATGAGACAAATAATTGAGATTTTATTTTGCTGAGCAGTGAGAGGCTTGCATGGCAAGTGCAGGCTCTCCTGGGAGCACAGGGAGCAGCTCTTGTGCCAGACGTGAGTCAGCTCTCAGGGCTGCACACCCTGGAGTGGGAGAAGTGACACAAAAAGAACCCCAGGCAGGCTCAGTAAGGGTGTTACTCCCTGCTTACCCTGAAGCATTTACATCCCTCAGCAGCTGATCCAAGTCAGTCTCAAGTTGCTGCTGAGACATCTACAGCTTAAAAAAAAAACAACCCTGAAGCAAAATGGGGAACCTCTGGAGGCTGCCAGGGATTTTACACTGCGTGTTTTCTGGTTTGGGGCAGGAACCTGTTCCTATTTGGTAAGGCAGGGATCATTCCAAGAGCTTCCCAAGCTATAGGAGGACAGGTCTAGGCAGATGTATGCCTAGAGATCTTTGCCTTGGAGATCCTCTAGTAAGGGGTGCTCAAACTCAAGCAAAGGGGATGCTCTTACAATTGGACTTGCTTAGAATTCTATGATTCTATGTTGGTTTCAAAACATCATAATGAGATGCAACATCTGAAATCTTCACAGAACCACAGAGATGCCCTTACCTTTTGCTGGCTTTGGCTGCAGTTTCTTCCTGTGGGAGTGGAACTGGATGGTCTGTTTTTCTTACAATCCTTGTACTGCCCATCCATCCCTGCCAGTTCATGCATTTCCTCACGGTTTTTCTGGGCTTTCATCAGCATCACAAATGCTCTGCAGTTCCACATGAGAGGCCTTTAGTTCAGGAACTTATTGTGAACCTGTTACAGGTCAACACTTGCCTTTCCCATAATGCCTGGAGCAGATTTTTGATAGCACCTTTGACAACTCACTTTTCTACTCCTCTCTGTTCCTGGCTGGCCTGATGAGTAAACCAGTCCTGAAAATGCATCCTTTTCAGGATTTAAACAGAGCAATGGTTTACCTTCGCAGCACTCTTCTTTTTTTTTTTTTAAATTTCACTCTGGTGATACAGCAGAAGGTCCACCAGGTTTGAAACCAGCAATAAATCTAAGCAATCCTTGGAGCCTTTAAGGTTCTAAGTTTCCAGTATTAATATGTTTTTGTGGGTTATTTTCTGTGGAGCAATGGATGTCTATGACTGCGTCATTCAGAGGAAAAAAAATTCTTGAAACAATTTTCAATATACATTTTTTTTTGATGGCCAATAACGTTGGAACACCTGGTTCCTTATAAGACCATTGAAACCTCAATAATCAATCCTGATCTTTACCTCCTGGTAATATTTGCCAGGGAAAGACTCAGTCTAGGGGTTCATCCTTTCCCACCCTGATAGGGAACAGGTATTTTTCCATATGCTTTTCATTCACATGCTGAGGACAAGGAAAAGGAAAAGGAAAAGGAAAAGGAAAAGGAAAAGGAAAAGGAAAAGGAAAAGGAAAAGGAAAAGGAAAAGGAAAAGGAAAAGGAAAAGGAAAAGGAAAAGGAAAAGGAAGCATTGCTCTTAGCTTCCCAAAAATAAAAGACCCTCAGTTCATTTCTCTTAACAGAGAACTGCTATTTTCTGAAGTCAGGTGGTCAGCTTCATACCCTTGCAAGGTTATAGCTAAAAACAATATTTTCTCAATGGCCATCCAAAGGGAGAGAGCAGAACTCCTAGTTTGCTTCTGTAGAGTGACCATGCAATGACTAGAACCTTTTATCCATGGTGGTGGTTTCTTCTGGGGATCTTTTCAAAGATGGCCTGAAGATAAAGACTGAACAGATTTCTCTCTGTGGATTTGCTATGGCTGGGAAATGGGATCTTTGAGGACACAATGTGCCTTCACCAAGAAAGAGCTCTGCTCTTTGCTAAATGACTTTGTCACACCATGGGTCATCTGGCTGACAGACCAAAGTTTCTTGCCAAGGTTTATTCTTCACTTCAAGCCCTGAAGCTCCCAAAATTTTAGCTTCAGTTAATGGTCTTGGACTACTCCATGGCACTTATGGGAATCTTTCCATGTAAAATGGAGGAGTTTGCACACCTTGAGAGGTTTCAAACTGGAGACCATGGACTGGATATATTGCACTAGATTCAATTATTAGTAACTGGGTTCTTCTCTCTGAGGTTGAAGTATTCTTTTTTGGCAAACCAGACAGGTCTTTCCCAAGGCAGGAGGAGGAAAGGGAAGCAGTGTGGTCAGTGTAACCTGTGGGGTTAGTGGGGCTATTCCATTTCCCACCAGTGAAAGGTTTGGCCCACTGTGCTAATAGCATTCCATGGGGAGTGTTCTGCAGCAGAACATCCCAAACACACTGCTAACAATAATCTCTTTCAATTGCTTACAAGTGCTCGAGCAACTTTCTATGCAGCATTTTAAAAAAATATTCACTGCATGTAATTTAAATTTCATTGCTTTACCTGAGGGGCAGGGAGAAGCTACTGTAGGTAGTTATTTTATTACTGGCTATAAACCCAGTAACTGAAGTTGGAGTTCCAGCTGGAGAAATTTCTCAACATGGAAATTAAAACTCCTTTTTTAGAATACCATTCTTCTTTGGGCTTCCAAAAATTCTTGTTTTGTTTTGTTTTTTCCCAAAGCCCAGTACAAATAAAAGGTTTCTGCCTTGTTCTTTGCATCTTTTATGGGCAAGAGAACATTTGCCTCAGTAATGGTGGATTCCTGTGGACATCCTTCCAGATGTGCTCTTGGGAGTTGCTACTGTTGGTCATGCAGCTGCCTGGACATCACTGCCCACTACAGGACCAGACATCAGCCTGACCTTTGGACCCTCATCAGTGGGTTGGGCTGTTCATAGGTCAGGATATGTCACAGGAATGCTGAGGAGCAGAGCAGGTCTTGACTTCAGGAAAATCTGGTGTCTCACATTCCTTTGCTGTCCGTTCCTTCACCATGTTATCTCAGGCTTCTGCTTAGATCTTCACTTGTTGATGAAATATTTCAACAGCTTCTTTAGAAGGATGCCAAGCAAGCAGAAAATCAAGGCATGCATTATGCATGTGAAGATACTAGTTCTCAATTTTTGTACAATTGCTTAGATCAAATCTTGACAGGATGTGGCTGTGAAGTTGTTCCACTGATTTCCAGTCAGCCTGTAATTGCCTGGAGATCTCAGCCTGTGAAAAGATATCACAGCATCAGCCAGGGTCCCTCCAGGGGTAGCCTCGTGGTGTGGGTAAACCAGTATTGGAGATTAAAAGTGGAAAACACGGATAAGTAGGGAGCAATAAAAAGAAGGAAGAACATCTCAGCAGACTGTGTTAGAAATGATGCAGCTTTCTGTCCCTGCTGTGAATGTTCCCTAGCCTGTTTCAGGTGCCTCAGGGAAGCGTGTTCTCACCAGCCTCCCCTCCCAGAGCCAGCTGCCAGGCTTTTTGACAGCCCTCATGAAATCATTTGAGTTGATAAACACCTTTTAAAGGTCATCTAGTCCAACCTCCTTGCAATTAGCAGGGACATCTTCAACTAGACCAGTTTGCTGAGACCCCCATCCAACCCGACCTTAAATGTTTTCAGGGATGGAGCACCTCTCTGGGCAACCTGTTCCAGCATTTTATGATTCTCATTATAAAAAACTATATCTTATATCTGGCCTAAATCTTTTAGTTTCAAACCATTATCCCCCATTCTATTGCAGGAGGCTCTACTAAAAAGGTCACCCCTGTCTTTCTTCTAAGTCTCCTTTAAGTATTGAAAGGACACAATAAAGTCTCCCTGAAGCCCTTTTCCTCCTCCAGGCTGGACAACTCTAGCTCTCACAACCTTTCCTCATAGCCAGAGTAGCTTTTCACATCCTCTTTGTGCTCGTGCTTACCTACCATACCCAAGAGAGAAGGGGCTGAGATTCCTCCCTAGTATGGTGGGATGTCTGAGGCAGAGACTTCAGACTGGTTTGACAGGTGTTCTGCTTTTATTTGTTTGGTATTTCAGACCCTGACATAAACCAGCTGAGCTGCCCTGGCCATGAGCTCATAGGATTGGCACACAGG
>VZTR01021352.1:0-55867 GCA_013400775.1 Chaetops frenatus | reverse complement strand
TGTGGTTAGAATCTGAAATTACTGTGAACTACACATGATTATATACTATTCCAGGAAGGTTAATAATTTTTTACTACAATGATTGGGTTAATAATCACATAAACAATCTTATGCATTTTACAATATTTCTTGCTTGCAGAAGTTGATGTGATTTTCCTTTCCGGTAAAGCCTTAATTCAATCTTCAGCTATCTTGATTAAGTCCTCACAGTCTGCTTGCTCTTGCCAAGGCATCCTGTCTACCAAATCTCTTATGCTAATAAGGTCCAGAGTACTATCTGTCCTTTGTATCCCAATACCCAGCTTAACTGCAGCAGCTATTCCTGCAGGATTCCTCACTGCACCCTCTATTTCACATCAGATCTTGGGTAAGTCCAGTGTAGAACACCTGTACTGAAGCCTGGTGTGACTGATTTCCTGTTCTTGGAATCTGCTCCTGCCAGCAGAACAGTGCCAACAGGACTTGTACTGAGACCCTGGATTGGCCAGGTGTGCTGTCACTGCCAGAGCAAGTGTCTGTGCCTCCCAGCCACGCTGCCAGCGTGGAGCTCAGCAGGAGCTTTTGGATGTACCCACTGTATACCCGAGTGCCAGCAGCTGCTTTCTGGGGACAGCAGCCTTCTTCTTAGCAAATGGTGTGTGTGAGACAGGTGGAGTATGGATTGTTCCTGCCAGCAGTGCAATGGAGAACACACAGATAATGTGAAGAGCAGATCAGTTGATTTTTTTTTTACTACTCTTGTGTTTCTGGCTGCTGCCATACAGAAACCAACTACGATGCATTTGGTGCCAGGTAACAATAATATTTAGATCTCAGAGGAAATGTGCGGCAGACCAGGAGTCAGATTAATGTTATCCTGGCTGGGAGGTATTTTTGAGCAGACCCTTCCAGATCCTGCTTTGTTTATTGGTCTGTATAACTGATTGACTATTTTTCTGACCGCACAACCTTCAAACCAGGTTAACTGTTATGAGTGACTTATTTTCCTGTGTGACTCCCAGCACAAGGAGCAGTTCCAAGGCCCAGCTCACCAGCTGTGTATTGAAGATGAAGGAGTAACTGGGCAGAGCAACCAGCAAATGCTTTAAATATGAATGTTGGTATCATTTTTGGTATCATTTTTTATAGGGAAGAAGCAGCAAGGGTTTCATCTGGTGCCACATCACATAGTGCTGTTAGGTGCAGCATCACTACAGATGCTACAACTCTGTCCCTGATAATGGAAACGCCTGGGATTCACATGTCACCACCACCTCCATAAAACAGATGCTTATGCCCAGAAAATAAGAAAAGTCAAGTACCCAGAACTCCTGGAGAAAACAAGTGATCAGACAAATGTGAGACAAATGGACTGAAAAAAGAGGGGGAGAGACAGTGAGGAGGAGAAAGCATACTGACCAGGGCAGGGATTGTTTCTGACAACAAATCAATGAGCAGGTGTATTATTAAACACCCACTGAAGCTGCCTGCTTTCAGCAGTTGTACAGCACCTCTAGATTAGCAAAGATTTGTATTGTCTTTCCCATTCTCTTTGGCACCTGATCCTTGGTCCCAGAGATAACACTCTGTAGCAACTCTTGTTGGCTGGGGTTGAGCCATGACAAAAACAGGCAGGAACTGTAGGGGTAGCATTTGCAAAGGGAATTTTAATTTTGCTGCCACAAAACAATGGAGTGACTGCCTGAGAGGTGGTGTGTCAGTCACTGCTCCCTGGCTGAGGAGGAGCAGGATTTTGGCAGAAACCCTAAAAACATTTTGGTACTAGAGGCATCTGCACTCTGGCAAGGTACACCCTCATGGCCGCATGGATCCTGTTGATGGCCTTGGTCTGGCATCTTTCATGACACCTCGTTGAAACAGGATTCATTCATCAGCCCCCAAGATGTACAAAAGCAAACTCCAGGTTTCCATGGAGAATCTATTCTCCTTTCTCCCTGCATGTCTGAAGTTCCTACCAAGGAGGAGTCAAAGCAGTGTGATGCATTTGTTTGATATTGCTTTTGCAATGGGAAAACGTGCACCGAGGAGTGACTTTAAAATATTTGAAATTTACAAGCAACGAACCAGGCAAAAAAACCCCCCAGGGTTTTATGTTATCAGTTGTTAAAATTATCAGTGTTGCAGATACAAATTAACTAGATTGAGACGTTGCCATTATTCAGAGATGGGAAAGCCCTAATCAAAATCACATCTCCTCTGAAATTTTTGTCTGCTGGCATTAGAGTGCACAATTCTTCCTTTATTGGAGCAGGAAGCCTGCCCTTGTACGGTCCATTATCAGCCTGCACCACGCCCCTCCCAGTGGCAGCAGCACCGTTCACAAATCGATGACTAATCCTGATCCAAATCACTTATCAGATATGATGGAATTTTTTTCTCTGCCCTGAGACAGCAAAGAAATACCAGTTAACACCACTTTGCTGAAAGTATTGCAGAGCAGGACAGACCTGAAATGTGTCTAACAGGAGCGCAGTGGGATGCTAAAAGCACATTTTGCTCTGAGATGATTTAGCCTTTTAGAAAGTCTTTCCTTAAAATGTAGCTCTATTTTTTTGGAGGGGTGGGAGAAAAATAAGTGCAGTAACTTTCAAGAAGGAGGAAATTTGTCCTTCTTGAGTTGAATCCTTAAGCTGAACTTCAAGACCTGGCTTCCAGAACTGTATATTACTTTTTCTCCATCTTTTTCAATCTGTGCAGCATTCTGAGAGGCTGGTTAGTGCATAAAGCAATTCCCGCTGGCACAAGATAAGAAAACTCAGCCCTGCTCACACTGCTGGCACTGAGCAGCTGTCCCAGTGTAACAAGGTAGAGTGACTGAACAGTCATTTCACTGCCTGGGTAATAAATTTGTACATGGCAAATTCCTTCTCTTTGGTAAATGATGTGCAGAAAGTGGCATTTCCATTACATCAGCCAGTGCATAAATATAAAAGAGGGTTTAATTCTCTACATGACACAATTACTTCCAAAAGGAAGAACTGGAAATAAATACCTCAGTGAACATATCTGCAGGAACTTATGGGGGACTAATTGGTTTTATCCTCGGTGACACTGTCAGGGTCACATCCTGACACATGCAATATCTAAATGCTGTGAGAATGGGCAAGTTTAAACTGCCAGAAGAGAAGACAAAAATCCTGTTTAAAAGATTATGTCTTGCATCAATTTTCTGCCAGCAGCTGGTCTGCCAGAACACTACAGGAAATTCTTCTTTACAGCTCCTGGGTATATTTTTGTCCCATAAGGAACAAAGCTATCATTGTGTTACATGTTGAATATATGACAAATACTGAAGACTGAAGTTGTAGGTTGTGTGCTTCTGATCACTGATGCAAATGAAGCAATTTGTTATTACTGTGGTCTTTAACACTGAAACCAGGGCATCAGGAAGGAGACTGGTAATGCAGCACACAAACATGCCTGTGCTGTAGAAGATGGTATTTGGACCAACAACTCCACTGCCTTTTGCTGCATAGAGAGAAAATAAGAAGGGAAAAAAAAGCTGCTGTGAAGCCTCTCCAGAAAAATTTTCCCTGTCCTAGACACAGTTCTGAAAGAGCAAGGATTCATTCCCTAGGATTCTGCCTTCCCATCCCTAGCACGGTAATGGCCCACAGCTACAGTGGCAAGCTCTGTGCAGAGACAGCTCCCAGCCCGAGGGGACTTCACCAAGGGGACAAGGTGTGTGCAGCTGAACTGCCAGGCCACCTTCTTGCCCTTGCTGTGAGGGGCCTCAGGGTCCTGATCAGCTCCTGAAGCACATTTGGACTCTCACAAGTCTGTGGAACTGAAGCAGATCCATCCCAGGGCACTCAGGGACCTGCTGGAAGGGCTCACCAAGCCACTCTCCATCATTCACCATCGGTCCTGGCTGACCACGGAGGCCCCAGGTGGCTGGAGGCTGGACAGTGTGGCACCCATCCATGGGAAGGGTTGGAAAGGAGGATCTGGGGAACTCCAGGCCCATCAGCCTGGCCTTGGTGCCCCAGCAGCAGATCCTGAGTGTGATCACATGGCACATGAAGCACAGCCAGGGCATCAGGCCCAGCCAGGATGGGTTTAGAAAAGGTCCTGCCTGACCAACCTGATCTCCTTTTATGACCAAATGACCTAACCAGTGGGTGGGAGAAAGGGAAATGCTGTGGATGTGTCCACCTGGACTTCAGCCAAGCCATTGACACCGTCTCCCACAGAAATCTCTGGGAAAAGCCACCAGCCCATGGCTTGGACAGGTTCACTCTTTGCTGGGGTAAGAAGTGCCTGGCTGGCCAGGCCCAGGGAGGGCTGGGGAGTGGTGCTGCATCCAGAATGTGTCCGGCCACCAGCGGTGTCCCCAGGGGTCAGTGCTGGGCCCAGTCCTGCTCAATGCCTTTATTGCTGATCTGCATAAGGAGATCAAGCACAGCCTCAGTAAACTGGTGCGTGACACCCGGTTTGGCGGGAGTGTGGATGTGCTGGAGGGCAGGAAGGCTCTGCAGAGAGACCTGGACAGGCTGGATCATGGGCCAAGGGCAACAGTATGAGGTTCAAGAAGGAGAAGGGCCAGGTCCCACTCTTTGGCCCCTGCAGCACCACAGGCTGGGGCAGAGTGGCTGGAAAAGGGCCCAGTGGGAAAGGAGCTGGGCATGCTGAGTGACAGCAGCTGAACATGAGCCAGCATGTGCCCAGGGGGCCAAGAAAGCCAATGGCAGCTGGCCTGTAGCCAGAGTAGTGCGACCAGCAGGACAAGTCCTGTGAGGAGCAGCTGAGGGAGCGCTGGGGGGGTTTAACCCGGGGAGAAAAGGTGGCTCAGCTCAGGGGTGACCTCACCACTCTTCACAGCTCCCTGAAACGGGAGGGTGGGGTCGGGCTCTCCTCCCAGGCACACAGCGCTGGTTACTCGGGGGCACAATTGCCTTGCTCAGGTTTAGGGCTGGGCGTGTTTCAAAGATCTGAAAGGAAGGAGGGGCTTGTCTCTACAAACCAACTGTGGGTCTGCTGGTAGATAAAACTAGCAGTGAGGGATAAAAGAAACAATAGGAAAGATTCCACTGATGGATGAACGGATTGAAAGAGGTTTGTCTTTACAAATAAACTGTAAGTCTACTGAGAAGTGAAATTGTGTATTGAGAGATGGAAGAAACAATGGGAAGAACCATGAATTCCAGGAATTAAAAGGAAAAAAAATTAAGGGCTATACATGAAAGCATTAAGGTTATCCATTAAAAGGGAATCTTAGGTATTAGCCGTCCTGGAAAGTCTGTACCTCTCAAATTCCTCAGCCAATGGGGAAAGAGAGAGGGGCATGCAGCTGGGAAATTAGGATAAAAAGGAGGCTGTGTCCTCCAAAAATCTGAGAGATCCTGGGGGAGATGCCCCATGGCCTCTCCCTTTATTCGAATAAAGTAAAAGGACTCCTCTGTCTCCTTTTTGGACATAAATCTCTGGTGTTTGTGGATATATTTTCCTAACAGATCTGACCCCGGGAGAGGTGAACTAGGCTTGGGGAGAAGGAGGTACCACTGACAGTGGGCACAGAGAATCTAACTCTGAAAAAAATGATGAATCTCTCTCTCGAGTGTGTCCACCGATTGGTTTGTCCACCGATTTTTGTGCACAACAGTACTGCCATAGTGACAGCAACACTCTACACACCTCCCTAACGCCAGTATTTATCCCAAGTACCGGAAGATGAAGCATTAACAACTTTAGGGTGTAGTTCAAACTATGAAACACCAACAGTACTTGAAAAGAAGTATCTAAAAAGAATCTCTTGTAGAAGAGAGACTTCAGTGTCCACAGAACCCAACCCCGGACCGGGCCCCACACACACCGACCGGCCCCGCCATGGCGGCCGCCGGGGACCTGCCGGGGCCTTTCCCTTTGCGGCTGTTCACCGCTTGCCTGCCTGTGGGTATGTTTAACGGTGCAGGCAGCAGCCGGGACAGGGAGGGAGTGTCAGCAAAGGCTTCACTGAAGCGGCAGAAAAGGCTTCAGCTGAGTGGCAGCCGCAGGTTTTGCCTCTCCGCCTCGGTTTATCCCCAGCCGTTCTCTGGCTCACTAGGCTTTGTCATCAGGCAGCGCGCAAGGCACCTCAGTACGGTGGCCGGGAGGGTTCGCGGGCCCGTCATGGCGGCGGCAGTGGTGGCGGCCGGGCGGGTGTGTGCCCGCGGCGCGCTCCGGGCGGCCTGGCGAGGTGATGGGGCGGCGCGGGGTGCCGGGGGAGCCTCCGCGGGGAGGGCAGCGGCCACCGGCCCGGGCAGGCGCCGCGGGAGGCGGGGCGATGCCCCGCAGGGCGAGGGGAGCGCGCTGAGGGTGCACACTGGGACATCCATCCGTGTGCACATCCCTGCATCCATGTGCACATCCAGACATCCACGTGTAGGTGCACGGCAGCGCGGGTGAGGGCTTCGCGGTGTCCCTGCTGCCTTCCCGTGGATCTGAGGTGTGGCCTGGTGAGAGCAGCCCCTGTGGGGGTTTCACCGTGGGGTTGCTGCGGGATCAGGGAAGTTTCGGTGATGCCGATCTTCCTCATCCTTCCAGGCTGCTGAGTAGGGCAGCTGCGCCTTTGGCAGCCTGGATCAGTCGCCCATCAGAGTAACTTGGGCAGTAACATCTGCCTTAAGATGATGGAGTGATGTGGTTTGCTTTGTTATTCAAATTATTATTTTCTTCACGTTCTTTCTGCCCTTCTCCTCTTACCTAATTGTGAACATTTTCAGTCAGTAGGAATCCAAGTTTGTTCTCTCTGATTTTTTTTCTAGTTCTTCTTTCTGGTGTTTAATCATCTTCAGTCACTTTTCAAAACTCAGATGTATTATTTCTTTATCAGTTGAGGTTAAAGTACATTTAGAAGGAAGGGAAAACATCTTTATCTTCTATGGTCCTCTAAAAATTTTCTTGCCTTTCTTTTCTTAAAAAAATGTAAGTAGCTAATGAACTTCAGGTCTTTTTTCATGCTTGGGGCAATCTGTTATGAAGTCATGCCAAGCTGTGATTAAAACCTGAACATCAAGAGGGGCTTGAAAACAGTGGAGTTTCCTTAGCAGAGGGAAACATTTTCACAGTCTAGTCACAAGAATATCCTTAGAAAACCCCAGCCATTTCTTGCAGGTAAACCAGGAAAAATAAAAGGCTGCAACTGCTTCTTAATAATTTATTAAAATCACTCTATCAGCAATGTGCTCGAAGCCTTCTTGCCTTCTTCTCTTTGTGACATTTTCTATTGCAATGTTTTCCCTTTGACATTTCTGCTTTGCCCTTCGAGACAAAAGGTTCAAGTCTGATTCCCTTTGAAGATCGCTGGTTTTTCTTCCTGTGCGTGTATTTGCAGAAAGCACAGTTTAAAGGGAGGGAATGTGCTATCTGTAAACACCTGCCTGTCTTTGTTCCCAGGGCTTGCTCCTGTGCCAGTGAAAGGGAGCTGCAGCTCCTACTCCAGCCTGGCATGGGCTTTCCAGACACGGTGCTCCCTCTCTGCCCCCTGGACTGGCACACTCGAGCAGTGCAGGAAAAGCAGTTTCTTCAATACAGGTAAGTCTGGAGTTGGATAGAAATGATGGACTGTAATAAATAGAAGAGGAAAAGAAAACACTGCTTTGGAGAGATGGAATCATGAAATCTGTGTTTGTTGCCTTTTTTGTATCTCCTGAGGTTACAGTTGCAACTACAGGTGTTGACAGAAGTGCGCTGACAGAACCAGTTTATCATCTTTTAATAGGAAGTTTTATGTCACAGGGAATCCATCTAATAGATGTCATTGGATGGGAGGGGGAAGCATCTTCCCCTCTGTTTGCTAGGCATTTATTGAGAGTATAAATCGTGTGTTTATCTTCTGAATTGTTTTTGAGCCACAGGCAAGATGTGCTGCCTCAAAAATGAGATCACTGAAATGCAGGAATGTGCTGCACAAAAACTGTTGGTAACAGCCTGCAGATTGTCTGCTCTGGTGCAGTGTTTTCCTCCAGTCCTGAAAGGAATTACACCCTGGCTGTTTAAATTCCCTCTCAGGACTGTGAGCTGAGATAACTGAGGGGCTTTTTCACCTGCTTTGTGGTTCCTCACCCTATCCCATGGGGGAAGAGGAGAAATGGTAAGACCATAATCCCTGGGAGAGATAACTGCAGCAAATTGAGAGTCAAAATTTGATTGTTTATAATCCACAGAATTTAAGAGCTCTGCAAAATCAGGTTTTCAGAACTGGTGCTCTCTTCCTGTTCTCAACATCTGGTTGACAGAATACTGTATTTGTTTTCTTTGCATCTGCTAAAGAAAGGGGTTAAGCAGTCAGGCTGGGCTTGCTGCTCATCTTACCCAGTAAATTTGTCTATTGGACGATTCCAAGTAATTGAGGGTAGAGAGGCCTCCAAAGACTTGGGAAAGGCTGCAGTGTGAACCTCGGGCTCTGCATGGAGAAGGCTTTCTAAGGATGCCACCTGCAGGAAGAACTCGTTTAGACAAGCAGCAACAAGATAAGAATATGTAAGGAGCCACCCACTGTTGTTATTTTGTTTATCTTAAATTTAACGTGTAGCGCCACAAGTGATTGCAAGGTGATTACAATTTGTAGGTTAGATTGTTTCCTTAATTAGGCTTGGATTCATATTCACCAGCTCTAGATGAGCTCTGTTTTACCAGGAACTTTTCCAGATGTCTGGTTAAATGGCTGAATTTAAAAATATTTGCTGGGATGGCATCCATGTGGTTTGGTAAAATTTTATGTATTTAGGCAAACTACCTAAAACTATTGGCTTATTTAATAAGATGTAACAACCTGGAATAATGAAAGTGTATCTCCGTTTTGTGTTCAGCAGAGACTGTAGCCATGAGATTCAGAAGACTCGGGATACTGTATTTCAAAGTACAGTTATTCTAAGAACACTTTCTCTTACAGAAATAAAAAGCAAAATCTTCAGAATTCAAATGAAGTGGATGCAAACAATACAAATCACTCAAATCCTTAGCAGTGCAGTTGCTTCAGAAGTGGTAACATTTAAAATGCAGATATGACCATTTAATGTGCAATAGTTGTCAAGTGAAATGTCAGCCCAATGACAGGGCTTTGTGACTGAGGAAGGTGACTGGATTTTTCTATCTCCTTAGTGAATGCTTCAGTATCTTCCATCATGCCTTGGATAATATTACTATGCCCTTGTTCATAGGGGTCATCTATACCTTCAACAGAACTATTATTTTTAATAGTTTAACTGGTTTAAATAGAAGGAATTCATTTAAATAGGAGGAATTGCAATTATCCTAGGCAGTCTCTGATCCTTACCCAGATAGTTGGCTCCTGCAACTCTGACACAAAAACGTACACAGGGATTATTCTTGTCCTATGACGTATTTCAGTGAGTTTTTAATGAAATAATTTGAAATTGTCTTCTTATTCCAGGCTTATTCTTTCCCTTTTCCACTCTCTTGACCATGGGAAGCAGTTCAGTTTTCATTTACTGGTTTGGCTGTCTTCCAGCCTTGGGAATTTTCTTTGGCCCCAGACATCCAAACCAGCACGATTTTCTCAACATCCATTATGTATCCAAGTGCATGTGAGATAAAAAGCTTTTATTTGATACTGGGACTTTATAAAAATTACACTTTCCTACTCAGAGTATGAATTCCATTAGCTACCCTTGGGAGCCAGTCATGGAATCATAGGATGGTTTGGGTTGGAAGGGACCTTAAAGAGCATCTTGTTCCAAAGCCACTTCTGTGGCCAGGGACACCTTCCACTGCTCCTTGAGGCAGCCCCTTAATTACATTTTATCTTATGTTTTTGTAGCCTTATGTGAGGGGTTTTTTGGGTTAAACAGTTCATTTTGACAGCCATGTCTAACTTGATGATCAGAATTTTAGAATACTTACTTTTTCAATTTACAAAGTATGAACACTCCAGATAAATAATTACAGAGCTGCCTCTTGTTATTATCAGTGATACCATAAAAAGAGTTTTGATGTTTCAGCATTAAGGATGTAAAGAGTTACATCTGTACAACTGCTTTTTAATTTTTTTTTCCTTTTACAAGAGAGTTGTCTGTATATTGAAGAATAGTTGGTTAATTGCTTTTAGTCAGAAAAAAGGGACTAAATATAAAATGCCTTATAGTTAATTGTACCTGGAGAGGCATTCTATTTGGTTTGGTTTGATTGGAATTTTTTTATAGTATTTATTTTGATGGTGTTACCATATTACTTTTCAAAGGCATTCAGCCTCTGATTTTCATTTTATTTTGAGGAACTGAACCAAGCCAAAGGTGTTTAGTTTGCAGACCTCGATGAAGTTTCTCCATGTCCATCTGGTGACACTGAGGCACGATTGTTACTAAAAATAAAAATGAGAGCTTTCATAATCAAAGCAGCCTTCAAAAGATAGTAGCATTTAAAACAACATATACTAGCTACATTTAAGGTCCTTGGTTTTTCATAAAATGCTATAAAGAAAACAAAATACAATTTCTGAGATGCTGGGATTGTAGCTGAATTTATCACGGTTTGAATTGTGACTGACAGTCAACCTGACAATCCCACATCTACAACTTCTGCTGACACTGGGACAAATTGCCAGTTTTAGAAAACGTGAAAATCTAATCTGAGTGCACTGTGGAAGTGTGCTCAAGTTTGCAGTTGAGTGCAGTTATTCCCTGTGTTAGTGTAGCAGCATGAATGCATCTTTTGGAATATTTTCCAGGTCTGAGGTCTCCTGTCTAGTCTCTGTTTCTAGGTAGCCACTTCAGGCATCAGTGGAACTAATCTCTTAGATGGCCTCATGTTCATTTTTGTGGTGTTGCCGTAGTCCTTGTCTTAGTGAGACATTTTTAGTGCCCAGATTCTGGCAGTTCTGCAGTTGCATGCCACCTGCTACCCCAATTAGTGCAGTGTGACTCAGTAGTGGCTGTCTAGACTGAATGCTTTACAGTCTTCAGTACTTCCCAGGTTTGTGTAAAGGAGCCCTGGAGAGCTCACAGATCATACCCTCAGAAGGTGACATCTGCAGAGGGTGGAGGCAGAACTGCAAACAGGAGCATGTATTTTGCTTAAGCAGCCCTTTTTTTTTTTTTTGTTTTTGAGTCCTCACTGGGGAGGTGGAGATCTTTGTCTTGTTATCTTTCAGCAGAGCTCAGTAGCAGATATGCATCATTGCACTTCCATTTAGAATATTGAGAGGTCTCTTTTGAGAAAGGGTCTCTTTCTTTGAAGAAAACAATGTTTTGAGTGCGATGACTGAAGAAACTTGAGAGTAATCTGGCACTATATCTCATTTCTTATAGATCTTCTAGATCCATGCTTTTCTGCTTATGGAGCAGGATTAGACAGCAAATCAAGACACTGATGTCACATGCTGGCAGACAGTTGCATTTCAGAGGTGAAGTGGCAAGAGCAGTTCTCGTTTGGGATACACACACTGATTTTGATGAGACTGCTGTAGAATCTCGTGTGTTATAAGTAATCCCTCTGGTATTAGTATGCCATTGTTCCATTTTTTCCCCATTAATAAATCTCTTTGTATTATCATCTGCAGAATATTCCCTTTTGAATCATGGAGGAGAGGATTCAGCCTAGAGGAGCTAAGCATTTTCTATAAGTAACTTTAAAAAGCCTGAGCAGGTCTTGGAATTAAAGACTTCCACTTGTAAAATTAAGAGGAGAAGCATATTAGAAACATAATTTGTCAGGGATAACAGATGGTATGAGCTGAGTTGACAGTTTTTGAACAGTATATGAGTTCAGCTGAAAATTATGAAAGTGTATGAATTCAAACTCCATCTTTGTTTTGGGTACTTCACTGCTGTTGTTTTGGAAGTAAGTTTTTAATGTAATTGTGAGAATGACTCCAGCCACTCATAAGAATTGAGCTTGAAGTTGAATGTTAATACATGCAATTGGAAGTGACATCTCAATGATCCTGAGCCATATTCAGCCACTGCAATGACTTGGAGGTTTTGATCTTAAGACAGCTGCTCTGTGTATGTTTTTTCCTAGCACCTTTACCTTAAATGCTCTGTACTTAAGGATATTGTTATTAGGCTCATTTTGTAAGATGGTGGAGAGAGAATGTAAGACATCCTAAGGCCTAGATTTAAAAATACAGTGGTGCACTCCTTTTCCTGACCTAAGCTACTTAAACTGCAGTTCTTTACCAAATCCTGGTGAGAGTAGTTCATATAGCCTGCTCTGTGCCAGCCTCTGTCCTAGGAAGCTTTTAAGTACACATGCAAAGGGAGCTGAAAACATAAAGTTATTTTTTAGAATGGTGTTTGTGAAAAAACAGAAACATATTCCTGCAGAAGATGGGAGACCAAGGCTGGAGTCCTTCAAATCAGGTTCCACATAAGTGTGTTAAACTTCTGGGTTAAGTAAAAGAGGTAAGTTAATTGAGTTAAAGACCTGCATCCAGGAAGAAATGTCTCATTGTGGTCATTAAGGAGATGTGTATAGGCTGTATAATTTATCATTAAATTTGCAGAAGAATATGTGCCAGCACATTCTTTGCTCTTTCATATTTCATATGCATGAAGCATTTTTTTCCAAATCCTGCTTGTGTTTAGAGATGGTGGTGAGTCCAGTGGTGTCTGGAGAAGGAAGGGGGTTGAAATATCACACCTTGTAAGATTTCATCTGTTAATAAAAGAGTGTATTCCAGGCTGAAACCTGAAAGAGAATGTTAGTGATTGGAAAGACCTTACCAAGTTCCTTAAGGTAATAAATACAGCTGCACCAGTGTAATGGTGTTAGTGGACAACAGTGCATTGAAAGAAGCTTGTTTATTATAACAAGTTGTTTAGTCTTTTTATTATGTCAGTATTAATGTCTTTGTATCTCTGCTGTTGTGCTGCCACAGGCTGTCACCAAAAACCTTAGGAAAGATTACTTACATTTGAAAGAAATGAGCCTGCTTAGCTGCTTTACAAAATTGATTCTTTCTTCTCCTTTTACTCCCTTCAGTTTTCCAACTTACTGCTCTTTGTCTTTCTTTGTATTCTTAGCAAGCTGTGAACTCATCTTGCAGGAGACAAAGAAATCTGATTTTAATTTCAGTTAATGAGTATTTAGGATACTGGTTTCTGACAGAGTTTACAGCAAGTCTTTCAATACTTGTGGTTTACTGAGGTGTGGCCTAATATTCATATGAAAAATACCTGTCTCATTCCTGAGATTCAGGGATAAGATAAAAGGACACAAACCCAAATTCTTTTCAGAATATTACAAATACCTTTTGTGTAGATTAAGTGAAATGGAGTGATGCCACACAGACTTACTGTTGGTGGTTATTAGTGATCAGCTTGCATAGAGCATGCTTTCAGCTCAGTTCAGTAGTGGATCTTTTTCTGGTCTATAAAATAAAATCTTATAGATGA
Organism: Chaetops frenatus; assembly: GCA_013400775.1. NCBI lineage: Eukaryota > Metazoa > Chordata > Aves > Passeriformes > Picathartidae > Chaetops > Chaetops frenatus. The sequence continues at coordinate 42,533 of VZTR01021352.1, read as the reverse complement.
CACTTTTCCCCCACATTCAGTAGCTGTGTGCATTTTGGTAGCTGACTGGAAATGTGTAGTGGCTTTTTTGACTAGTTCTATTTTAGCTCTTGAGGAATTAATGCAACACCTCATTTTACAAAGGCAAAATAAAATAAGCCCATAAATCATGAAGACACTGCATATCTGCTGTAGCATCTTCATTCCAGAACATGTCTACAAGTGTGAAAAGCAGTGCAGGGATCCTCCTTTCCATCTGGAGTTACTTCCTCCAATTCAAGACATTTCTCCTGTTTCTGTATGTGCTCGCTAATCACCTCGGTGCTTTGCTGCCTAGTCAGACTGACCTTTCTTACACACAGATTTTTATTTGCTCCAGTGGGGTGTTGTCTGTCTGTCATAAGCAATGTCCCCACCATTGTGATCTTCCTGATGACAGCCTATCCCTTTCATATTCCATTCTTGTCACTTTGTCTTAAAATCAGCGTGATACTTCTGTCTTATAAAGAACTCAGCTCTGCAGCCTGCAGGCTTCTGATGTGTTTCATTAAATGCAGCTGCTTTCCAAACACATGATGCTATTATTATAGACTGATGAGATGAACTGCACTTTGGGACCAAATGTGATGTTTTCATCTGATTCTAATTTTGTCAGAATTTCTGTGGTGCTTGAGGCCAAAGCTTGACTTGGCCTGACCTCTTCTTCATGGATCTGTTGGCATTGAATGTTCTCCTTTGGTGCAAGACAATGTCCTTACTCTGTGACCTTTGCTGCTTTCCTCTATTGGAATTAAAGTGATCTGACTGGATGTGTATTTGGAGTGCAGCTCAAAGTGCAGGATTGTTTTTGGCATCTATTACCAGCTCCAGAGCTGCTCTTAACTTCTTGCTGCTGCCCCCCTGCAGCCTCCTTTGTCCCTCTTATGACCCTTTGTGAGGTCACCCAAACTGCAGATTGAGGGATTATTCCAGATAAAAATAGCCCTGCAAAGAAAAATGGAAGTACCTTTATTGTGACTCCACGTTTCCAGGCTAGCAGGATTAGCATTTTTAAAAAAGAACTGCTAGTTACACAGTGTTTTCTGAATAAGCTAAGAAGCTTCACAGGATTGATGATCAGCCTTCCACCTAAATGGAGCAGCCACATAGTTCACTTAGCACGAATTTACTGAATCATGCATCACCTCCTTACTTCAGGGTTTTTTTTCCCCTGAAAAAAAAATTGCACTAAGGAGGTAATGCATTTTTATATAAGTTTTTGTTGGCTTTGGTGGGGGGTTTTGTTGTCTCCCCTCTTCCCCCCATTTAGCTCACAGCTACATGCATCAGTGTGTTGTAATCAGCTGGAAGGTATTTTAGTGGCTGACAGTTCAGACACTGGTTTCAAGCCATTTAAAACAGCTGCTGTTTGTGGATTTTTTGGGGTTTTTTTAACTCCTAAACCTCTGGACGTTGGGGTTCACTTTAGTGTCTAGAAAAGAGCATGTAATTTCAGACAAAAACTTCTTTTTTACAGGGACCAAAGCCTACCCAGGAATAAATTCAATTCTTGCCTCACAGCATATAAGAAGTGTGATAAACTTTGCTCTTGTCCATGGGCATTTCTACTTGTCTGTAAGACACAAATTTCCACTTGTCTGCAATAGAGCCAAAATCCCTATTACAAGTTTTGCCTTGTTGTACTGTTGATACACCATGGTTTTTGGGTGTGTAGTGACTTTGGAGGCCACTCTGCTCTTGGCTGTAGCTCCCTGGACTTGCAGAGTTGTGTGTCCTTCCTTGTGTACTTGCTTTCCAGTGTACTGAGCTTTGATTGCTGTATTCAGGAGTCTCAAAAAGAAATCAGTTATGCTTCCCACTTTGGAAAAGATATTTGAGTGAATAGGTGTGTGTCAAACTTTTGGAAGAACCACCTTGACACTCTAAACAAACTTGATACAAAAATAAACCTGGGCACTTAGTGGTACCTCTGGGCATCCTGGATAGTTTCTGTTCCTCACTGTGTTGTCATTATGGCAGAGCTAGCCCAGTTCCAAAGCATTTGCCCACCTGTGGGGCAAAATCTCTCAGGTGCATTAATCTGAAAACAATGAATTGCTGTTGGAAAGCGATAGTGATTTTATGGTTATTTCATTCCCCTGGCTAAAAGTATTTACTGACTTTTTTGACTACTTTAAATAAACAAAATCGGTTTGTAATCAGAGGAGACAAGATTTACACTGCCATAGTAACACTGCCCCTGGGTCAAGCACATAATAGCATTAATCTGCAGACAGAACAATGGTGATGCTTCTGGCTGGAGAGATGGGGAGAGAAGAACCTCCTGAAATTCAGCAAGGGCAAATGCAGGATCCTGCACCTGGGGAGGAACAACCCCAGGCACCAGCACAGGCTGGGGGTGACCTGCTGGGAAGCAGCTCTGGGGAGAAGGACCTTGTGGACAGCAAGCTGTCCCTGGGCCAGCAGTGCCCCGGGGGACAAGAAGGCCAATGGGATCCTGGGCTGCTTTAGGAACTGCACTGCCAGCAGCTCCAGGGAGGGGATCCTGCCCCTCTACTCAGCCCTGGGGAGGCCAGTCTGGAGTGCTGTGCCCAGTTCTGGGCTCCTCGGGACAAGAGAGACACGGAGCTCCTGGAGTGGGTCCAGCAGAGGGTGACAAAGATGCTGAAGGGACTGGAGCTCCTCACTTTGGGGAAAGGCTGAGGGAGCTGGGCCTGTTCAGCCTGGAGGAGAGACAGTGAGAGGGAACCTGATCAATGTCTGTCAGTGCCTGCAGGGAGGGGTCAGAGGATGGAGCAGGCTCTGCTCGGCGGTGCCGGGCAATGGGACAAGAGGCAACAGGCAGGAAACTGAGGCACAGGAAGTTCCACCTGAACACAAGGAAGAATTTCTTTACTGCCTGGTGACTGTGCATGGAACAGGTTCCTCAGAGAAGGTGTGGAGTCTCCCTCACTGGGGACATTCAAGAACCATCTGGACACCGTCCTGTGCAGTGTGCTCTGCAATGACCCTGCCTGAGCAGGGAGGTTGTATAGATGACTCACTGTGGTCCCAACATAACCCACCCTGTGATTCTGTGAAATATCATCTAGGGTGTCTTTTCACATAGTCAGTTTCTTTTTGGTGTAGTTTTTCTTTTTGTCTGAGCTGCCATGGTGCCATGTATTGCCATCAGTTGGGTGAATGACAGTTTGCAGTTAACCACTGAATAGGTGTTTCCTAAGTCCTGCTCTCCTGTGCTGGATGAAGCACCAAGGCACTGCATGGTCGTGGCCACAGCCACTGCCTGAGGAGGCCTGACAGAGCCAGAGCTGTGTGATGATGCTGTTAAAGTGTTTTGCATTCCTTCCTCCTTACATTCCTTTTCACTTACACAGCCAGTAAGGAGGACATTGTATTTTCAGAACCTGAGAACAGCAGCAGGTTTGTGTTTTGCTTAACTTTTTGTGTTTTGTGGCTTTTAAAGGGTTTTTTAGGGGTGATTCAAGTTGACTGTCATTGATTTATGTCCTTGGATAAGTGCTTCAAGATGTTGCTGCTCTGAGTTACTAATGAATGATTTTCTTTTCATGAGATGGAAATTAATACCTTACTGGTTACTTGTTAGGAATACTTGTCTTTAAATCGATTTTGAAAAACCTTGTAAAAAACATGCACTTGGCTGTATGCCTCTCATCTTTGCACCAAATTCATATGCACAGTGTAGGAAATTACTTTCTTGGCAAGGCAGTAATCCTACAGCTTAAATTCCAGCAAAGCAAAGATCAAGCAGGTTTTAAGTTTGGGGCTATTTTTTGTTCAGCTTCAGTTTCCAGTGTAAGCTGTACTTGAACATTACTTATGGAAGTTGGTTTTTTTTTATTTCAGTGACAGCTGATCAGCTGTGGAAAGGAGCTTTGGCAGAGACTGGCGTGGGAGTAAAGAAAGGAAGAGGAAAGAAAAGGAAGAAAAAGCTAAGGAAGAATCTCAATAGAGGCCAGGAAATTGGTGAAGGTAGATTCACAAATAGAAAGCTGAAGACATGTCTTGATGTTTTGGTGTATAGTGTTTCTTCATTTCCTAAGTGGACAAATTTCTTTTCCTTTCTGTGATGTCAGAGCTGCTTGAGATACTTTTGTCTTTAAAGAACAAAAAAAATCTTAATATGATTATTTAATGTTGGTTTTGCTTTTTCAGATATAAATTCTGCATCATACAGTGCATTTGAAATATGTGAGAATTTTCCGTTTCGTTGCATTTTTCCCGAGTACAGAGTTGCAATCCTAGTTTGGAGCAAAGCATAGTTTTTCTCTGTTTCTCTTAAGGACGTTCTGGTTTCCTCTGGCCTGGTCTTAATGCTCCTGTGCTGCAAACTGGGAAGGTCCAGGAAGTTGCCCAACGAAAAAAAGAAGAACGAGAGAGAATTCAGTCTGAAATTATTCAGCAGAGAGATACATGGGAGAAGAAAAAAAAAATCAAAATTAAGAGAGAGGGAGGATGGAGTGGAAGGTGTTGGGGAGGTACCATTCTGGATCCTCCTGACCCTGGTCCTAATGGAGGTAAGAAAACCAACCATCTTCTTCCTCTTGCTTAGCCTTTCTGGGAGGGGGGCTTGGAGAAAGTGAGATCCAGACTTTTTCTGTGACTGAAAATTGGGTTTGTACTTCTCTGTTCCACGCCCACACAGAAGCAAGCTGAATCAAAGAGCAGGTACTGCTAACACCAGTGAAATTTGTTAAAACACTGCTTAGTTTCCTGTAGCTGTCAGACTGTTCTGTTATGTTATAGACTGTATGATTTTGTGTGGTATTACAGAGTACTGTGTTATGTCACAGACTGTTACAGATGTCTTGAAGGATGGAAATGTTTTTCTGTGTCCAGCATCAATTTTCTTGAGTGGGAAATATAGTCTTTTTATTTTTTTAATAGTCTCCTAAAGGATCCTGTGGGATAAATTAATCTTTTTAAAATTCTAGTTCAAATAATGAAATAGGGTTAAAGATTATGTAATTTGAATGTAGCTCTTAGAAGAAGCTGCAACAACTATCATAGTAACTAGAATAACTATAAAAGTTATTTATTTATTTCCTAAGTAGTTCAATATAGTGAAACCAGAGCTCCTATATGTAGAGTAGAGAGGTGACTTTTTTTACAGCGCTGTTATTCAGACTACTAGAAATTCTATAGTACCTTTAACATTCAGAAGCCTAATCTTTTTCAACTAATTAAACATGAAAAAGGCTTGTCAACTCCTGTAGGGCTGAGTTTTTATTGTGAAACTCTGCTTATTGACATCTTTCTGTACACTTCTCTACTAAGAGGAGCTAAGAAAGACAGGTGGTATTTTCTAGCACTGTATTTCATTTTGTTACTTTAAGAGCAAATATTCTGTGGAAGGCAGTGATGTGACAGTGGACTTGGCTGACTGTCACTGAATCTGTCAATGTAAAAATAGGAGATTTGAGAGATTAATTGTTCCAAATTCTCCATAAGTCACTGGTGGAACGTGGAACAAGTCAAGAAAATACCATGGTCCTAGTTCCACACTGTGAACACAGGACTGTGTTGAGTTTCTCCCACTAAAAGAGGTGACAGCTGTTGTAAGCAGTGCTTATGCATTTGTGAACTTTGCCTTCTGGTGTTTTCCTTGATTTTGCTTTTGGCTGGTACTGTTGATGTAGATTACTTGCATTAAAGTTGGCTGTGTGGAGTCTGTTCTAGTCAGGTCAAGTTCTGCCAAAAAGAGGAAAGGGGACTGCAATCAGAATAGGAAAATGAAGCTGTCAGCTTGTATTATAAATGTGTTTGAGAGAAAGCAGTTTCTGATTAACATGCACTGATTTCCTTTTAATCTGCTAAAAATGTTGGGCATCTTCAGGCCCCCACAGTTCTTTCAGCATCTTTGTATTCAGAGGATTAATGATTTTGCAAGGGAATTGAGACATTCCCTGTATGCAAAGCAGTGTCAAGGTGATAGGAAGAACAGACCTGAAGCTGCCAAACCCAATGAATCCTTTTGGCCTGAGACTCTGGCATGACTGAATCCCCTGGTGTCACTTATTGTGCTAGGCAGGAGTAGAGAAAGAGCAGTATTTTCCACTTGGAAATCAAATTACTTTTCTCCCAAGTTTACAGTGTTTCTTCAGCAACTGAAGACCTTCAGAAGGAGCAGAGTGTGCCAGTTGGGATTCATATCCTTACTGTGAGCTAGAAATCTGCTTTGTGCAGGCTGACAGATCTCTAAACTGTGCCAAGATGATCATGTTTGTAACCATCTTGGAGGTTATGTGTAAATGATAAAGCAATGTTTGGTGAAGGAGTGAAGCCCCAGTTCTACACCGATACAGAGTTTCAAGCTTTTCTCCAGAATCTCACTGTAACTACACCATATAAAGGTCTTCTATGTTACACTGAAATGCTCTTGTTTATGGGGTAAGTTGGAAAAGCAAGATGTTGTAAGGGCTAAATGGTGCATGGTTATTTGAAGTGGTTATGTACTGTTTTGTTTCATACTCCCCCTCCCCTTTCTGGAATTTCACAAAAGTGTATATCAAGAAGTACTTCCAGTTTCATAGAATTGAAGAATAGTTTAAGTTGGAAGAGACTTTTTACAGGTCATCTAGTCCACACTCCAGATTTCTTTGAATCCCTGTTAATTGTATGGTAAAAGCTTCAGAATATTCTGAAGAATATTGGATAATACTTTAGTCATAATGGAAGTGATCCATCTGGTGATTTTTAATGATTTACAGCTTTTCCTTTGTACATATGACATTTGAGGTTTATTTGCAGTTTTAGAGCAGTATTTAGGGAAGAAGGCACTTTACACTGCTGCTTCAAATTATTCTTATCTTACCTTTTCTACTTGTTGCTGTGACTGCTTTATAAATTGCAGCTTCATAGAAGTTGTGTCCCTCTTAATTTGTGCCATCTACGGAGGAATGTGCTGATAGAGAAGTAACACGAGGAAATGTAACACCCTGTTTTTGTCCCAACAGAAACTTACAAAGATTTTGAAACAAGAGTCATCGAGGTAAGCACTGCAGATCTTTCCAGCGACTTTCATGAGTTATCACTGCTTCATACTGACCTTGCAATTATTTAACAAGTCTTTGCTAAGCTGGTATTATAGCAGTAGGAATTAGTCTTGTTTTCTATTTCAGCTGCACACCCTATGAGAAAGTGAGTTACTTTGGCTCTTTAATCAAGAGAGAAGGGTTATGAGAAACATTTTCTGAACAAAATAGCCTGATTCACAACAGCTCCTTGTCTGAAAGTTAAAAGAGCAATCAGGCAAGTCAGAAGCTGAACTACCTGACAACTCTACTCCAGAAAAGCATCTGAGGCTTCTCTCCTGTCCTGATAAATGTGCAAATGGGTTTCCTTGTCCTTGATTATCTTTCTGCATTTGCTAAGATGACCATCAGTTGGAATTCTATCCAGTGGCTTGAGTGTTTTCTAGATTAATCCAAATCTCTGCCTGTGGCAGTGGGTTTTAATATCTTCTGAGACATGGAAAACAATGATGCGGTATTGTAATCTCAGTCTGGGTAATTAAAAGTCATGAGTTGGTTTCTATATTTTTTTTAAATCCTGCAGAAGGGAAAGATGTAAACTGTTTTAGATGTCTGTCTTGAAAAGGATAAAAAGCAATGGCTATAAATAAAAAGCAAGGTAAATTTAGACATAAAGAATGACTTGCAAATGGGAATTTGAGCACTGGAATGGATTGGGAGTATATGAAATGTCTGTCATTGGAGCTTTTTTAAAACAAGTTAGGTAATCTGTCAGAAGGGATGGGGAAAAAAATCTGTGACCTGTTAACCCGTTTTCTTATCTCAGTGGGTTTTTGGAGTGGACTGGTCTGCACTCTGAGCTTTGACTGATGCAGCAAAGACCATTGGGAGCACTTGGCCTTCAGCTGAGTCTGTGTTTGAAGGCCATTTGTAATAATTGAATTTCACAGGGACTGTTCGTAAAAGAAGTGTTTTTTGTCACTGAGCCTGCAGCTGGCAGTGCCTTCTGATACCTGAAGGGGCACCTTGCAGAGCAGTGGATGTTGCTCTGCTGCTGAAACTGGCTCTCACTTTGGATGCTACAGTAGGGGAGCTTGCCACTCTGTGCTGGCAGAATTATTTACAAACAGCAAAGTTGAGTTGCTCTGCAGTGTGTCCATGTGCTATAGAAATCTTTGCTTTGGAAAATCTTTGCTTTGCTATAGAAATCAATGCTTTATTATACATGAGTAATAAAAAAGCTTTTAGAAGCAGGCTGGGACTGCTGTTACATGAGATGGCCACAGATGTGAACTGAGGCAGTGGAATGCTTTTGCAGAAAAATAGCAGCAGCAAAAAATTCTCTGCTCAAAGTCAGCAGTGAGCTCAAGATAATTGAGTCTTAAATTTTCTGATAACAAGTATGAGTTTTGAAATAAATAGATCATTTTAGCATTCTTGTCTGAAATAGGTGAGACATGCTGCTATTTCTGCATGTGTTTTCCATTATCTTTACCTTCACAACAGTACAGGAGACTGAAATAATGTTTGCTGGGAAGTTGTGCTTCACAGCAGAAACTCAGCCATTTTTAAAGGAGTGCCTTATGAACAAAGATATAATAGGCCCTTTCTGTTGCGATTATGCTACTGAAAAGGCTGTGCTCTCTTGCTAAAAAAAGGAGAGAAATTGCTTATTTAAGTGCTTTCTTTGAATGTAGAAACAGAAAAGCTGTAATTTGGTTTCTCCTGGCTGAAAAATAGAGTATAGACAAGCTCAGATTTTCATGTAAACTAGAACTAAAGTTGTCATAGAGAACTTGGGTTACCTGTTTCTTACTTTCCCTGCCAGCCTAAGGCACATTTCCTGTTCTGCTCAGATATTACAGATAAGAGCAATCTCTTCAAATAGAACTGGTGGTAATGCTTAACTGGTGTCTAACATAATATAATCATAGTAGTAATCAAAATTTACAGAATGTAGCTGACATATGCCATTATTGTTTTCACTGGAAGGCTTCATTTCATGTGTCATCCACCCTCAGATGAATTTTTCTTTTATGTTTCTCCAAAATGAACATGGTAACACAGCAAAAAAAAGTAGCCTACAAAAAAAAATTGCCTTGTAGTGCAGTTAAAATTAGAAAGTGAGACCTAGTGCCCAGTAAGACCTGAAGGCACAGAACCTGAGGTTAGTGGCCCTTTGAGTCTCTCATTAAGGGGAACCTTCTAAGGGAGAGGATGAAGTTATAAATAATGCCCTTTGCAAAAGACAGGTCTCAAAAGGGGTTTCATCCATCACTAAAACTGCCTGGGACCAGTTGTGAAAACCGTGCTTGCTGATAACTTGCTGGTTTGGTCAGGTTTTTTGGTTTCCATTGCCTGTTTCTGATGAAGACAACTTGAAGAAATTCGGGCAAGCATTGTTCCATTTTTAGCAGTGACAGTGCAACTTTTCCAATGTCTGAATAGCTCTGTGTTTCAGGTATGGTACTATCATTTTTAAATAAACAAACAAAAACACTCAGAGATTTGTGTTTGAGTGTTAAACTACAGAATGCAAAGTAGCCTTAGGTGTGCTTTTCTCAGTCCATTTGGATCACTCAGATTTGCAGAACAGCATCACCTCTAAATTGAAGTTCATTTCATGAGCTTTCTAGGCAGGAAAACAACCAGCCACTCAATCCCCTTTGTACTGACTAATCTAGCCCAGGAATTCACTAGCTCATCACTTAATTAATGAGCTTTCTAACTCAACAGTTCTCTAGTTCCTAACTAATAACTCTGTGAGGAAAACAGTTGCCATACCCACAGTCGGTGTTCATCCTTCCTCCTCTGTTGCAGTGCAGCTGTGGCACTGGGAAGCACCTCTGTCACTGATGGAAATGTGACCTGTGCCATTGCCATGGGTTAGTAGGGGACTCTGAAGAGCTGCCAGACACACAGGAAAACGGGATGGTGGCTGCAGGGGAAAGAAAGCTCTGAGTGGCAGTGGCTGCATAATGGCTTTTATTCCTTCCTGGGCGTCTTGTTTACTTTGTTGCTCTCACTTTGACATGGGGGAGCTGCTCCCAGCCTACGCCAGGCCTCTTCTTCTTGGCCCATCTTGGTAGACTTGATACTTGTGACAATAAGAATATTGTTTCATGCACAGCCTAAACCCTTTGTTTCTTTTTATAAGTCATTGGAAATTGTTTTAGCAAAGGGTGCAACAAAAAAGGCCTGTGAAAAAGAAATGCTGCATGAAATTACGGTGTCTGAGATCCATTGTTTGACAGCCTTGACTGAAAAATTATATGGTATAAAGGATACTCTCTGAGTAATAATTTACTTTTAATGAGATGTTGCCTCAAAAGTACTTTAAGGGTATTTGTAGGCTCTAGATTTTTGCTCTTAGAACTACAGGGAAGTCGTCTATTCCCTGGATGATACTGACAGTGTCTTTAGACCAGCAGTGAAAATTTCAGACAGTTTTTAAGATAGCACCTGAAGCCAGCTGTCACAGGAAAACAAGAGAGGTCAGAGCTGTGCACTATTTCGGATACTCTTAAAGTACTCAAAGATTTTTGGCCTGCCCTAAAAGTAGAGTTTATGAATGCTACCTTCAGCTGGTTCTCTTTAATAAATAGTTGATTTTTATCTCTTACCTGTCAGCCTGTATGGAAGAAATAACTGACATTTGAAACACCCAGAAGCTTTTAAGTGACTTTTGATTGGACATAATTATAGCTTATCCTTTGAAAAGGAAACAAAGCCATTTCAGATACAGGGTGACTTTGAGGATGCATTATTGGGTGGGGGGGTGGTCAATCCACAGGATATGTACTTAGCTGGGAGCTGTAGTAGGAAGCCACACTGAGAGAGAGGAGAGAGGAACAGGTCGAGGTTACTAGAGCTGCTTGTGTTCATGTGAGTGCTGTTCATTTCTGTTTGTGTTGGCTTGCAGGGCTCAGTGTGGGATTGCATTCCCATATTTCTGTAAGGGAGAGTATGTTTCATGTTTGGGGAGAGCATCTCCTTTAAGGTGCAAGGTTAAGGACCATTTCGATGTAAACATTGCAGCTGGGAGATGTTCTGCTGTTGTGGTACAAATCTGCTCTGCCCTTGGTGCACAGAAGGCTGATAGGGATGTGATGTAGCTAACATAGGATTGGGTTTTGTTTATGAGTTCATTTCTCAATTCTCCTAGGTAACTGGATTCCTAAACCTTTTAGCTGTGCCCCTGAGCCTCTCTAGGCTCATTTGCATGGAAGTGCTTTTCTTTCAGCACTGCACCCTGCTCTCCTTTCATCTCACCTTACTTTGTACCTTAGGGAAGTATTGGGACCAGAGGCTCTTAGGCCATGAGGAGATTAGCCTGTGCAGACACTCTGCTCTGCATAACAGCAGCAAAAGAGTAGCAGTGTCAAGAGTGTGGCCTAGAGGTGGCAGGTTCCTAGAAATCATGGCTAGAATAGCATTTCTAGAAAGGAGGGATTCCCAAGGGCAATCTGTTTGGCCAGTCATTCATTCGGCTTTTACAAAAACAAAACCTCCAAGGAAGTGTTGGATTTTGACCCTTTTTCTAACCAAGTGCAACAGCTGAAATCATAATAATGTTTGGCAGCCTGTCTTTGAGTGTAACTTACTTCCACGTTCTCATTTCTCCTCTTAATAAATGTTTGAGGTGGTCATTTAGGTTTTGAGGTGCTGCTCTTCCCTCAGTTCTAGAAAGCAGGCTGAGTTTGCAGCATCACCACTGGATGATGGATACAAGGAAACAGTTAATTTGAGGTACATTGTGATTTAGGTTGAACATGTGTTACATCTGCCCTCAAAATTTAAAATTTGGCTTTCAATCTAGCTTGAGTAGAAATCTGACTAGTAGGGGTGGTTGTGTCTTGGTTTCAGTCACTTTTCAGAAGCTGTGCTGTTTTAAGAGTGGCACAGAAGCTCCTTGCATGTGTCTTTATTGCCACATTCTGGAAAGAGAGAGGAATAATCCATGAGTAGTTTTCTACAAGCATCACATCCATTATTTTTGATGTGCTGACTATTTTTGTACAGGTACCTACTGAGATTGGCAACAGAAGATAAAAGTGTGTGCAAAGCAAAAATAGTATTCTCTTGATGCTCCTGGGGAGATGACTCTGCTCCACTGTCTTTTCTTCCATTATTATTTTGCATTTTCTCTAAACAGCCCTTTTCCACAGGCACTTTCATCTTGTGGGGTGTGGTTTTTTAGCTTCTTCCTGTCAGTGAGGAGTTTGAAGAAAGAAAAATAGCTCAGAATAAGCAATTGGCAAGGCTGATATTTATTCAAAGTGCTCTCTAGAACGTGTGGGCACCTTGAATTGAACAGCATCTTTATTTTAATGAAAGCAAGGTGAAATTTTTCAAATGCTTACCATAATCTGTACCTAGTGAGGGCACTGGAATTTTGGGGGGGGGAGGGGTGTGTTTTTGGGGTTTGGGTTTTTTTAATTTTTTTAAATTATTATTATTTTATTTCTTATGGTTAATTTTAGTAAGAATGTTTAAACCATGACCAAATATTTTCTAATAATTTACCTTCAGATGTAAAATACTACAACCAGAGTAGCTTACTGAAGAACTACATACAGGGAAAAGGATTTTTATATATGCTATGTATTATCTTTTTATACTTTATGTATAATTCATGTATTACATACAGCATATAAACTATATGTCTATATTTAAATAGACATAGAGTTCAATATATAAACAAAAACCAAGGGAACTAGAACAGATGGACAAATGATCTCAGATTGCTGTCCCAAAATTGGGTTCTCTCACCCAGGGTGCAAGAAGCCAATCCTCACACAGCTGAGCTATTTCATTTATTTACAGTTCTGGTCCAAAAGGGGTGCTGTGGGTAAAGCTAGCACACTGAAAAGCTAAAAATACAAGCATATTTACAGTTTGTTTATTTACAGTTCTACATAATGTATCTACATCACTGCTTGGCTAAGCTGCTCCTTGCTTAGCTTTCTCTCACCTGGGTTTAAGGGTACATCACATTCTAAATCCATGTCCAGTGGCAGGGGTCTCCACTCACAGGCAGGGAGCCTCAGCTTCAGAGGTGTGGTTTTCACACCAAAATGAGCCAAGTTCACCAAAGGACAAAATCTGAAGTATTTCTAAACCCCAGCAGTCCAAAGCTGGTTTGGGCTGACATGTAACCAGTTTCTGCCCCTTATCTCATCATTTTAGTGACCTTTTACCACATTCTGCATTCTTCAGGTCAAGTTGTCCTCCCTTTTGCCAGAACACGCTCTCCCTCCCACCTGTTCATCTGTCTCTTGTCCACATTGGGATATATGGGACCATGTAAGGTGGGGGGCTGTACAGCAGTGGCTTGCTTATGGAATCATGGAATATTCTGGGTTGGAAGGGGCCATCAGGATCATGGAGTCCAGCTCCTGGCCTTGCACAGAACACCCCAAGGGTCACAGCAAGTGCCTGAGAGCATTGTCCAAAGGCTTCTTAAACTCTGTCAGGCTCGGTGCTGTGATCACTGCCCTGGGGAGCCTGTTCCAGTGCCCAACCACCCTCTGGGTGAAAAACATTCTCCTGATATCCAACCTGAACCTCCCCTGACTCAGCTTTGGGTCATTTCCTTCTTCTTCCCCTCCCTTTTTTCAGCAGCTGACATCTCTGTAATGAGACTGCCTTCTGCAGTGTACAAGTAGATTTCAATCCTAAATTTTAATTCACGTAAAGCAACAGGCCTTGAGCAACTCCTGAGAGTGCTTGTAAAATATCTTAAAATATGAGGAGGTCACTTCAATATTAGTGTCATTTTCCATTTTTTTCCCCATACTTTTTCACCATGCTTAAAGTCACATAAAGCTGGCAGCGTTAGAGCATTGTCTGTTGTGCAGCTGAACAAAACAGAGGGGCTACTTTCATGGAAGTGCACTGAGGTGAATTTTTCTGTGAGTGTGGATTTTTAATAACCTTTATGTGTTTAATGCCTTGCAGCCAGTGTCCCACTGCAGATGCTACCCATGACAAAGACAGTATAGATATATAATAGATATTGGAAGTGTATACTACAGACCTCTAATACCTTTTTTGGTAAACTTGACTCTCTTTTAAAAAAAAAAAAAAGAATAACAAAACAAAAACGATTTGGACTATGTGCAGTAACAACAAATTTTTGTTTTGTTTTTTTCTTTAGATCAGAAATGTGTTCTGTATGAAGGCAAAGGAAGGCAGAAAAAAATCCATACGTGCCTTAGTGGCTATTGGGAATGGCAAAGGGGCTGCAGGTATGTGAACTTAGTTTATGTACAAGGTAACGTCTGATGATGGGATATTTGTGGAAGCTTTAATAAGACAGAATGTTATTAATAAGAATAATATTCATGGTCAACCAGAGTTTTGCTGAACGTTGCTTATGTGAAGGATTCAAGGCCTCAACGTGTTCCTCAAGCTGACTTTTGATTGCAGTTTGGAGTGCTGGAAAATCTATCCAGCAAGGAAGGTGTGGTTCTCTTGCAGAAAGATGTATTACTCTGAAAAACTCCTCCTGCCTCTTCTCTGAAAAGCTTCTTCATGGAACATGTTATCAGTGTAATCCATATGTTCTAAATGATGGAACTGAAGTTGTCCCAGGCTTTTTTTCTTCATTCTCATCTTCATTTTCAAACAGAAGGGACTGGTTTTTTGTCTGAAGCAGTCACCACTGTTCAATTGTTTGAAGCAAAGTCTGGTCAAACACACAAAAATAATTTAAGCCTTATGTTTATTTCCTTTGACAACAGCAGTTGGCTTCCAGGTGTTGGGTATTCATAACTCTTAGACTGTCTGTGATTTTCTCTGAACCACCTCCTGAGTATGATCTGTGCAGTGGAGTGGAAATTTAAATGCTAAATGTGGCTGTAAAGTTCTCTGGTTTTTTGCATTTTTCTTTCTGAAGATCATCTGCATCACTTGTTTCTCAGCAATAAAATGCCTCTCTCTGTCTTGCAGGTTTTGCAATAGGGAAGGCAGGTGACAGGATGAATGCTTTGAGGAAAGTATGTTGATTGAATATTTTTTTGCTTGATGACAATTACAAATCATTCATACCTACACTTAGGGGTTTTTTATAATTTGTAGTCTTTGCAAAGAACTAAGTCCATGTGTTTGCTTTCTCTGTCTTGATACAGATAATCCTAGAATGATTTAGGGTAGAAAAGCCCTTTAAGATCATCCAGTCCAGCTGTTGATCTAACACTGCCGGGCACCACCAGCAGCCCGTGTCCTTCAGTGCCTTGTCTGCACATCTTTCAGGCACCTCCAGGGATGGTGAATGAGCCACCTCACTGGCAGCCTGTTCCACTGCTTGATAACCTTTGCAGGAGAGAAATTTTTCCCATCCAAACCTCCTCTGGCACAATTAGAGGCAATTTCCTCTCATCCTATCACTTGCTACTTGGGGAAAGAGACTGACCCCCGCCTCACTTCAGTCTCCTTTCAGGTATCTGTAGGGAGCAGAAAGGTCTCCCCTGAGCCTCCTCTTCTCCAGACTAAACATTTTCATTTCCATAGAGTTTAGATTTTAGCAAATCTGTTTTCCTAAGTTGTTTTTTTCTTTCTTCTTTTTTTTTTTTATATCTAATTAACTGAATAGCGGTAAATTGCAAATGCTTAGCAGAAAAACTCAAGGAAAAAAATGTTTTCTGCTTTTATTTCCTAGGCAAAGAATAAAGCAATAAGTTCCTTACACTTCATAGATCTCTATCAGAACCACACAAGTAAGTATTATTCCTTCAGTGTAAGCACTGAATGTACCAGCAAGAGCTGCTTGCAACCACTTGCAAAGCATAAAAAAATGTTAAATAAAATTTTTCTGATCTGTGGCATTGTATTATAATTCTTGACAACCTGGTCTACTAGCAGGTGTCCCTACTCATTGTGGAAGGGTTGGACTAGCTGACCTTTAAAAGGTCCCTTCCAACCCAAACAATTCCATGGTTCTGTGCTTAAAATTTGGATACTTAATGCATAGTAATTCAAGCTCTTAATAGCAAGATTAGATCTTTCTGGTACAGTTTGAGTTTAGGGAGTCAAATACTGTCAGGACATGTTTCTTTAGAGTGAACTCCTGTGCTTTTCCCATTTCTGTGTCAGAGGAGGTGATTATCTGTTTACTCAATCTAGCAGCCAGGGAGAACCTGGGCTGAAGAATCAGCCTGGTGTTTCCTGGTAGTTTTTTGTTAGTAGTCTGTATGGAAAATCCAAGAATGCTGATGCCTATGGTGAAATCTTAGGTTAAAATCTGAATTATTCAAAATTAAGAGTTAAATTGTATTGTATTGTGTGAGCTCAGTTCAAAACTAAATGAGGCTCATTGGAGGCACACCTACCTCTCCTTCAATAGTAACGTAGTATTCAAAGGTATTTCAACATTCATAGTCTATTCCAGAAATTTACCTAGATTAATCCTTCTCTTTAAAGAAGTCAGGGGAGACTAAAACCAGCTTCACAGTTCAGGAAAAGAAAGGTACCAACTAAAGCTTTTCTAGAAGGAAGAATTTACCTGTAATGCCTTTTTTCTCCCCCCTTTTCCAGTTTACCATGACATTTCTGTGAAATTTAAAAGGACAAAAATCCGAATGAAGAAGCAAAACAAAGGTAATTAAAGGTGTCTGGAAATGTTGAAGTTTTAATAATTACTGACTGGTATTTATTTGATTAAGTCAAACTTATGTAGTGTCTAGTCTACCATGTTTTAAATGTTGAAAATGAGCAGTCATTTTTCTTTAGAAATACCTACTGTTGCTGCCATGGATTTGCTATTGCAAATTGGGATTTGTCCCTTTTACACTGGTGGGAGCTCTCTCACTCCTCCTGAGTGGAGTTCCTTCAGTTCTAAATTACCTGGATGGAGACCCTGGTCCTGCTCCAGCCACTGGTGGGGTTTGTATAGAGCTATAAATTCTCACACCCCTCCCAGTCCAGGTCTCCCTTTACAGGCTTGGTGGTTGTGAAGTCAGTTTGATCTTCCTGGGAGCGGCCCCTGTAGTTTCCTGATAGCTCATCAGTTGCGGGGGGTGTTTTTTTCCTTTTCTTTGTCTCTGGGGTTTTTTTTCAGATCTGTGTCTCTGTAAATTTTGTATCTGGTTTCCCCTTTTTCCCTCAATTTCCTAATTGACAAGGTCTCCAATCAGATAACCTCACTAGAATGAACATTCCAGCCCTTTTCTGCTGCTTTCCAGCCATTTGACCCCCATGATGTATTTTTTCTTTTTGTCTCCTTTACTCAGCAGCAGCAAGACTGTCCTGCAGTTTTTAAAGATCACTAGAGCTAAGCCATGTGGAACAAACCTCTCTGGAGCAAAATTATACTCCTCAAAAAAATAACTCCTCCATTAAAACCTGGCAAGTGTAAGAAACCAGTTGCAGTTAATGCCAATGTACTACAGTTATGCACTGGAGTTGATGCAATCTCCATCTCTGATGGAGGTGGATGCAGATGAAACACAAACCTCTGTTGTGTTTGTGGGTTTTGAAATACGTTTATCTCTCCTTCACTCTGTACCACTAAAATTATGACAAAGTGTAACTCATTCCAGTTGCTGGGCCAGGAAAAGGGAAGTGGTGGGTGCCTCTGCACAGCCCCTGGAGCCATTTTTTAACATTTAATGTGTTCCAACATTCTAGGTAACAAAAACAACACAGAAGAAATCTCAGTGCTCTCTTCTGAGTTTTAAGTTGTGTGCTTACAAATAATCATGTAATGCTAATTTAAGAGGTTTTTTTTCTCCAGGGTATGGTCTGCATTGCCACCGAGCCATTATCACCATCTGCAGGCTAATTGGCATTAAGGACATGTATGCCAAGATCACTGGATCCAAAAACTTGATTAACATCACCAGAGCTCTCTTCAGAGGCTTGGCCCAACAGGTGGGTGCACTCCCAGTGTCCATGAGGTCAGGGCACAGAAGGGGATGGATGCTGTAATAGTTTCTGGGCAAACAGTTTATATGCCAGGCTTAAAATGAAGTAATCTTACAAAGAGCAAACCGAATCAGCAAGGGGATAATTCCTCAGCAGTTTTATGGAGTTGTCCAGTCAGGAACAGCTGTGTGTAACTCTGCCTGTTCCACAGCCAGGTGTCTGCTGGGACATCTGAATTCCTGGGCCTTCATTTGTTTTTGGTGACCATTGAAAAATCCTGGGCAGAGGGAATTGTGGGCCAGGTTTGGTTGCTGCTGCTTGCTTGTGTTCTAAGTTCTCACTGCCCAAGGACTGAAGCCCTAGCTGCTTCTGTTGCTCTGTAATTGAGATCTCTGAAGTCACTCAGGGAGGTGGTGCCGTTCCCACCACCTCTGAGTGCTCACAGTGGAGATGTCTCTATCTGAGCCAGCGGCCTGGAGTTGATGGGAAAGCTCCAACATGCAGCATTTCATCCTGCTTCCCTTCAACACCAGCCTCAGGATGAGTCAGCCCTTTGGAAATTCCTGTTTATCTCATTTGTTTGCAGTTTTGGTGGCTGCCAAGGCTTAGCTGCTTCCATTCCCAATACAGCCCTGCAGAGCTGTCAAATCTGTCACCTTGTCCTGGCCAATGTTATCAGTTCAGCCTCAGGAGGTGAACTCAGGAGGAGGGGGTTGTGATCCTCTTTGCCTGATGGGAGTCACAGATCTCACAGCTTAGTAGTACCTCAGGGCAGTCAGACTTGAGGAGGTCTGGCATTGTATTTTCAGTGCATTGTCTCTGAGAATATCCCACAGAGTGAACAGAAGAAGGGCCTGCTGTATAAATTATTGTTTTGAGAGTTGTGCCCTTGATATGTTTTCTTGACTGCCCTGAATGGGGAAAATTTCTTGTCACCTGTAAACATTTATTCTGTAAAACCTGAGTATTATCAAAACACCTTGTAGGCAAGGAAGAGATGTAATTGAAAATGTTACATTCATATCTTTATATTAGCAAATACCACCTGTCAGGGCAGTAAGAGGCACTTTTCTGTTGTCAAAACAAAATTTATATCCATATAAAGACATAAAAATGTCCCTGCATGGTACTAACGTGCCAACAGGCATGTTTATGAGCAGGATATGTCTTTCCAGAGGCAAATTCCTTTGGGATGACATGGTAGTGCTGATTAGTGTAGCTGAATTTTTGCTCAGTAAGATGAGCCCAACAAATTATTTCCTTGACACAGCGCTTCAACTGTTTATTGGGAAATTACTTTTGGGGGTTTTTTTTTCCCTGCCCCACATCCCATGTAGGTTTGGCCTGAAGCAAAGGCACAGTGTGCATCATTGTTTTGGCTGTCTTTTCCCTGTCCTGCTCCCAGGAGACTCACCAGCAGCTGGCAAACCAGAAGAGCCTCTACGTGGTGGAGTTCCGGGAGGAGCAGGGCCCTCTGCCCATCGTGGCGGCCCTGCCCGAGGGCACTGTCCGTGAGGAGCCTGAGCCCGAGGAGGAGGTTCCAAGCACAAAGCTGGAGTGGAGGGAGGTGAAAGCAGCCCAGGGAATGCTGAGATCTCCCTGGGCGAGTGTCAGACGGGCAGCATGCTGACAGCTTCAGGCCCTCTGTGTGCCCAGCTCAGGGGCAGCTGGGAAAGCCCGGCTCAGACAGGGTGTCTGGGCTGGAGCTTCAGGGGAGGGCAGCAGGAGCTCTCTCATGCCATCCATGTCACTGCTGCCATCCAGGAGCACTGTTTGCTTTTCCACAATTCCTCTGATGGCTGTCTGAGTGGGAATGTTCAGATGGAAACAGTCAGTGAGCGTGTCTTTGGCTTCAAGCACGCATTTACTCCATTCCAGAAGGTGGTTTTTAATCAAGAGCTCCCATGTTTCTTTCACAAGCTCTGGGGAAGTGTTGAAAATACAAGATTGTGAAAGCAATAAAGAATCATCAGAGTGGGTTTAGTTTGGGTTTGTTTGNTTTTTTTTTTTTTTTTGCAAAATGCTGGTGTCTGGGAGATGCTGAAGCAAGCAGCAGTAGTGGGAGTTGGTGTGTGCACCCTCTGTTTCACTCCTGACGCTCGGGTTAAATTCTGTGCCTCCCAATCTGTGCGTGCCTATCATAGCATTTCCCCAAATGCCTAAAGATGCTTAAGCCACTTCTTTTGTTAGTTTGGGACAAGACACCTTCTAAATCCTTCAAGACCAGCCTGGGAATTTACATTTGGAGTTCTGATACTAAAGACATTTAGGAGCAATGTTTTACGTTGATTTCAACTCAGGTTTCTAAAGACAGCAGTTGTGTATCACACAGACGGGCAAGGTGAATTTAATTGAGTTACATCTCACTCTTGCAATGAAAATTCTAATTCCTAGGCCATGCCTGCTGAGCAGTGGGATGAAGGCTTTTTCCTGTTTGCCAGCTCAGTGTAAATACACTTTCAATGGGATTGCCAGGCGTTCAGGTTGCAGACTTTCTTGTCAGCAGTACATCAGGCTGCTGTTGGGGAATGTGTGCTCACATTTGCCTTGGAGCTCTGCTGTTGAGCTTAGGTGCCTACATAAAATGAATTTTTTTGTGACTTTACTCTTCCGACAAGTTTGTTCATAGGTGTTTGTGTGGATGTTTTACCCAGCAAACAGATTGCTCATCGCTCACAAACAGAGCTGGCTCTAAAATGAGAAATTCCTGCATTTTCCGTGGAGCTGGCCACAGTTTTCTATTAAAAATCAAATTCTTCTCTGGCAATTCAGGAGAAGATTAAAGTTCTCCTAACTCATTGCATTGCTGGAGGCAAGGTATCCAATATGCAAATATTTGGAGAACAGTTAACATGGTGGTTAAACCACTTAGTTAAGCAAGAGCAACCAAGATTACGATCTGGGCATAGTTAATGAATATGTCTGCAATCTTGTTTTTAATAGGAACTGCGGCTTTGCCTGCCTCCAAGTGCACAGATTGGTTTAACTGGCATGTAATTGCCTGCTCTCTGGAGCAGATGCCTGCAGCCCTCCTTGTCCTGCTGAGGAAGCTGGAGAAGAGCAGAGATGGGAACTCCAGTCACACAACCAGATGAAATCTGGTGGTGGCTGCAGGGGCACATCTGGCCCAGTATCTCAGCAGTGTGAATGGGACTTGTAAATGCTCTGGAAAAAAAGCCTGATTTGTGGCTTTTTGAGTGGGCTGCTCCATCCAGTTACATCTGCAAGGGAATCCCAGGATGGGGAGGTACCAGTCTGGGGAGGATCTGGGAATTCCTGAGCAAATGCAGGGCATAGGATGGAGCAGCCCCACATTTTGGGCCAGGCTGGGAACAGCTCTGCAGGCAGGGACTGCAGTGCCTGTGTTTGACAAACTGCAAGGCCCAGCCTTCCCACATCCTGGAGAGCCCTGCCAGCATGCCACTGACCCCATGGAGGTATCCCCAAGGGAAAAGGCTTGCTAGCCTGCAGCGTCCATCATGCCCAATGTTTCCAGCAGAGTGACAGCAAATTCTCTGGCCAGTGCTGCCCTTAGGGCTCTCTCTGGGGAGGAGATGTGCTGCACACGTGGTCTGTAGGTCCTGGGAGATTCTCTGAGCTCTGGGCAGCATCCTTGCCTTCAGGAAGCGTTGGGGTTGTGCCATTTTCCAGACAGCTCCCTTGTGCTGCCCAGCTTCCAGGGTATATCAGTTGAGATGACAGGAAAGCTGGGTGTGATGGACCTCTCTTCTGTGTCATTTTCTCTCCTCTCCACCGTGCAGGAAAGGTGGACATTGCTGCAGTTCAGCAGCCACCCCTCCCTGTGTCCTGTGCTGGGACCCTGCAGCCCTGAACCAAGCAGGGACACTCCTTCACCCTGCTCAGCTGCATGGGGTTCACAGTATTCACAGAATGTCCAGGTCAGAAGTGACCTTCAAGATCATCGAGTCCTACCCATGCCCTAACACCTCAACTAGATTATGGCACCAAGTGCCACATCCAGTCTTTTTTAAACACATCCAGAGATGGTGACTCCACCATCTCTACGGGAAGACCATTCCAGTATTTTATCACCCTTTCTGTAAAAAACTTTTTCCTAATATCTAACTTGTATTTCCCTTGACTCAGCTTGAGACTGTGTCCTCCCGTTCTGTTGAACTTGGGGTCACACCAGGAGGGTGTCAAAGTTCCAGCACCACTTTTATCAGTTCATTCCTGACCCTCTGGAATGAATGACCCAGGCAGATGGAAGGGGGTCCCTTCCATCTGCCCAGCCCTCCCAGCTGACACTGGGGCCCCGGAGGCTCCTTCGGTGGCCCTGCCGGGCAGCCCTGAGCTGGTGGACACTCCCACTCCAGCAGCACTCGGCTTTTTTGTCTGGTTTGTCCCCAGCGCTGGCTTCCAGCAGGGCTGGGCTGGTGCTGTGGGGGAGGCGCTCAGCAAACAGGGTGGGGACAAGAATGGCACAGAGGGGACTGGTGCAGACCGGTGTGCGGCAGGGGAAGGGGAAAGCAAAGGGCAAAGCCAGGCAGAAGGAATGAGATTGAGGCCGTGCCAAACGTGGGCTGTAAATGTGATGGCCACAAGGCACAGGGACAGGGCTGTGAGGGGACAGGCAGCGCTGCTGGGTGCACAGGTGCTGGGCACACCTGGGTGCAGGAGGAACAGAGACAGCTCATCCCGGGGCCCAGGGCAGGACCCTGCAGATCCCTGTCCTTGTGAACACACCCAAGCAGAAAGGCATCTTTGTGTTCCAATGTCACATTCAAGGGCGTTAGTAGAACCTGGGCACCAACACCCCGCCCCACACACCCCATGATGCTGAGATGATGAAGCCAGTTTCAATAGGTGGATGTTGAACTTCAGAGCCATGTGCCATTGTCCAAAGTGGCTTTGAGTTCCCTCCCTGCTCTGAAAAGGGGTTTTTCTTTCCACCTCTGTTGCAACCAGTTCAGTGTTGTCACAGTAACAAAAGCAAAACAAGTCAGGCTGGTTTTCAGCAAGGGAAAAAAACCCCATAAATGTTTTCCTTAGTTTGCAATTAAAAAGCTTCAAACCAAACCCATGGTCAGAGGTCAAAAGTTTCCCTGGATATGGAGCAACAGAGGGGCCTCCAAGTCAACTTTTATTTCCTCCTTGTCCTCTAGTCTTTGTTGTTATCCAGGAACTTAAGACTTAAAATGGAAGCATTTTTTGCCCCACATGCTAGAAGGCATAATTTGGCACCACTGTTTCTTAGGCACCTCTAACATGTTGAAAACATCCCTCCCTGGGTCTAAACCCCATTTAAATGAATTCAGTCATGGTTTAACCTCAGCTGGCAACTGAGCTCCATGCAGCCACTCACTCAGCCCCCGTGGTGGCACTGCCCTGCCAGGGTGCAGTGCTCCTGGGGCTGGGCTGGGGTGCAGCAAAGGGAAAAAGAGCAGCAAGGACTCACCCATTCTCAAAATCACAGCAAACCCATCTTTATTAGTGACACCGTGGCAGTGTATGAGAGTGCAGCCATTCACCAAAAGCAGGAGTTGATTGCCTCTGCTTACTGAGGATTTGATTCTGATCACCCACAGAATTCTCCTATAGCCTACTGGGCCCCTTCCAGGTTGTGTTTTGAAGGGGAATCAGAGGCAGTGGTAATTCCTGGCCTCAGAATTCAGCAGTACCCTTCAGGAGCTGCAATGATCCACATTGCTCCTGAGCTGAGGTAAATATTGTCCCCACTGCTCATCACAAGTCAGAGAAGGCATTTCCAGAAACTGCATGAAAATACTAATTTGTACAGTGGGTTTAGGTGGGGAAACAGACTGAAATGGGCACACTGCAATTAAAATTACCCAGTTTCACACTTGTGCTCCTTGGTGCTGGTTGTTCAGGTTTCTGGGGAGATTTTAACCCTTTTAACCCAACTATACTATGTTTTTTAAAGCTGGATTTTTATTTATTTTTTTTTTTTAATTTGGGCCCCAGCATCTAACTGTACCCAGTCTGTAAGAGACTGAAGGAAAACAGGTTGTGCCAGGATATTCCTTTCTCTGGTAGGCTCCTTGTCTTTGTCACCAAGATCCCACATCACAAAAGCTGCTTGCTTATAGGATATACATTAAAAACAAAACCCAAACCCAGCCTGGAGACAGCAGCCATTGTTCCTGGGGTTGTTCAGGCTCTCAGGATGACTTCCATCGCAGGAGTGAGAACACCTTGTGGATCACATAGAGCAGGGTGGCCACGAATGCAAACACCTGTGATGGAAAGACACACCAGCCAGTCAGTGCCGTGTTGCACAGTGCCACTCCAGCGCCGAGCACACGCCTCGTGGCGTGCCACAAGCTTGGGGCCATCCATGCGTGGTGGCACTGCAGCTGCTTTTCCCTCCCCACCTCCCCAGATGGTTGGTGCAAGCAAGGATTTGCACCTGCTGCCGTCCCTCGCCCTCCTGCCAGGCACTCACCACGGCAGCAATGTTCTCCCTGTATGCCTTTCTCGGGGACAGCACGCCAAGAGCGTAGGTCATGTAGGCTTCCAGCACCGCGGCGCTGAGGTAGAACAGCGCTGCTGTCTCCTGGCAGATGACATCCTAAGGAACAAGGATCACACAGTCACCTCTGAGAGGGTCACACTGCCCATACAGCCATCCCCAGCCTGCAGTTTGGAGTGCAGCAGCAGCACCCTGCTCTGCAGGGCACAGCCAGGCAGGGGAGGCTCTGGGGGTGGTCACAGGCACGTACCAAGGTGACCCAGCAGCTGCCGCCGCCGCCGTGAGCCCCGCAGATGTAGAGGCACAGGAGGGAGATGGACATGACGAAGCAGAACACAGAGACAAACATCACCCAGCCCTGCAGCATGGAGTCTGGGACCCTCGAGGATGCCACCAGGATCCACACAAGGCCCCCAATGATCTGCAAGTCAAAGTGGGGGACAGGGTGAGCATGGGATAAAAAGACTTGAGCAGAGCAGAGGCAAAAGCCGTGCACGCCTCTGGCACTGCACATGGCAACAGCCCCTGAGTTCTTCCCAGGCTCCACTTGAAACTGGGCATTTAGCTGGGAGCATCTGCCACTGATCCTGACCCAAAAAAATCCTCACTGTTGCCCTGCCTCCTGGTGCCACTGCCACTCCCACCCTCCCTATGCCAGTGTGTTCAGGAGGCTGCTTCAGACCCTTCTGAGGGCTGGTTTTAATGAAGGGGGAGGCTGATTTAGGACAGGTGTGTTTGCTTCACACCCAGCATGTCAGATCCCTGCCAGGAGCAGTGTCAAACCCAGCTCACCTGCACAAACAGCACAGACACCTGCCCTCACAAAGGCCACATGCAAATATCACCCTGAGAGGTAAGAACAGGCTGAGGAGAGGTTTGACTCTCTGGGTAGGGGAAATAAGCCTGAGGCTCCCAGCTCCTTCTTGGGAAAGGGAGCTTGTATTGCTGCCTTGGGTCATCCTTCATTGGCTGCACTAGAGCTGTGTCTGGTCCCAGCTGCTTGGTGTGGGAGCAGGTGGGATCTTCTCAGCCAGCCTTGGGAGTTTGTTGTGGGTTTTCTGGTGGGACAGAGGGACAGATCTGTCTAGGCTCCATCACTTCTCCACCAGCAGACTCCTGCACAAGAGGATGGGGGGAGCATGATGTTCAGTGTTGTGGAATGTCAGGAGTGCAAGTGGTGCCTTTGCACTGAAATGCCCTCAGTAGCTTTTCTATGCCACGAATCAGCCCAGTTGTTTCTCAGACCTGTGCAAAGTCTAGTCTGCGCAGCACCCTGTGATGAGGAGCTCCTCAGCTGAACCCACAGTGCATGGAGCAGTGCTGCTGTGGGGACCTATCCCTCAGCACCAGCCAGTCCAGGATTCAGGCAAATGTCCAAAGGTAGGAGAGCCTTGCTGGCTCGAAGGTCGTTCTGATCGTTGTATGGCCAGTGCATCCCAGTCAGCATCCAAGTGCCAGCTCAGACTCGCTGTGGTATTTCCATTTCCTTCCAGGTGTTTTGAGAGCAGAAGGAAAGTTTCTGATTTATGGTAACTCAAAAAATGCTACCTCATTTGTGTCACCCCTCAGTTGTAGGAAAGTTCACTGGTGCCATTATGTAAATTGACGCATTACATCAATTACGTGGCCAAGGCGTGGCAAAGATCTGACTGAAAACGGGTCTTCTGGTGCCTCTTGTAAAAACCAAAGACTGACACTTGAACGCTAATCCAGTCCTTTTACTCACTCCTGTGCTGACACAATGGGTGTATTGCAGCTAAAAATCCTGGGGAAAAGCCTTATGGCTGCTCCATTAAAATCAAGCACAAAGTATAGTGAGATAAGAGGTTGGGGGAATAAGTGCCACGGCTCACTTCCTACCACCCACCATCTCTCCTTCCTGCAGGCTGTGGTTACTCACTCAGAAATGTCTGTTTGACGTGGTTTGATTACTGACTTTGGTTTTATGGTGAAAACTCATAAAAAGGAAGGAAGGATTGAGAGGCTTTCAATAACTCACAGCAGGATGTGGACAGCAGTCTGTGAAAAAAAGTTATCCTTTAAATAGCCTTTTACAAAGCAAACATATCTGCTTTCAGCTTGTTTCAGCTTTTCCACATAGGTCTAGGTATCCATATGTGCAGAAAGTTCTTCAAATTAAATAGATTACAAGAATTAAACTGAGACTCACAGATTAAACATGGTAGCTCTTAACCAGCCCATGCAGATGTGGCAATCATCTGAGCTGCAGGTAGGATCTTCTGAAAATTTCACAACACTTTTAGAATTTAAATTGCCAATTTTGTTTTGTTTTGTTTTGTTGTTACCACCTTGGCCCATGGTAGGCAACCTGAGATTCCACTAAGGAATGAGAAACTCTTTATCCTTCTGAATGCTGTGATTCAAGGCAGCCACCTCCTATGTACACAGCAGAGGTCATAAAGCTGCACAGCCCAGAGTCTTCCTGTCATGCAGCATTCCTTCTTCCTGGGTGGTTCCTGGGCCTTCAGGATGCACATTTCCACATCTTACCCAAACCAAAGGAGAGGGTGCTCATTTCAGCAAGCTGCCCTGCTAAATCCCCTGGAGACAGGGATTACCAACAAACAGTTCAGGAGGAATAAGCACGCTGAGGCCAACAGCAGGCTCAGCACCAGGACTAATCTCAGTGGCAGAAGTGGCTGGCAAGTGTCTCTGCCCAGCCAAAACCTCCACAGGGACTCAACACCCTCCTTCATGTAGCTGCAGGAAACCTGGACCTTACTCTCAAGCAGAGACCAAGTCTGCAGAGCATGATTAGAGGGGTGAAGCAAAGCCTTTCTCTACATCCTCTTTGCTGCATTGTTATCACCAGGAGAACAAAGGGAATGCCGCAAATCCCAGGAGTGTGGACCAAGCTGGGTGACAGGAAAGGATTTGGTGCCAGATGATGTCCTAGGCTGACTGTATGATGGTTTTATCCCCATTCGTCTGTTTAGCCCAGAAATAAGTTTTGCACCTTTAAGACTGGATCTGAGAGCAAAGGGAATAGGAGAAGCAAGTAGTAAAACATCTGAGGAATCGTTTTCAAAACAGAGATAACAGCTTCAGCGTTCCTTCTCCTGGACTCTGTTGTCTGCATGGATAGCAGAGAGCTCTCTTTGGTTTTTTTGCTTTTTGGTTGACTTTTATTTCTAATTAGCTGAGGCCAGAGGTTTTTGGGACTGTTCTGCTATTGTTCAATCTGGGAACATCAGGACCATCACCCGGGGGCCCACCCCAAAAGCTGCACTGCAGCCGGGACGCCGGGCCCAGGCTTCGGAGGGAGAGGGAGAGAGACTTGGGCCTTGGAGAGACTGAGACAGAGAGACTGAGAGAAAAGCCAAGGACACACCCACGGAAAGGACTTTCTGAATTTGCCATCTCTTCAGAACGGCAAGAGGTTTTATTGTGCAGTATTGTTTATTCTTTATGCTTGTGGGTGTTTTGTTTGTTAAATAAATAGTTTTTTCCACTTTTCTCCAAGGAAATCTATTTCCCGAACCAGTTTGGGGGAGGGGTGGCTTGGATCTGCTTTTCTGGAGGGACCCCTTCAGAGGTTTCCTCCCAGATTTACCCTAAACCAGAACAGATGACAAGGCTGAAGATTTTAGCATGAAACAATCTGGATGCAGCCTACAATACTACAAGCCAAAGCTTTCAATGCTGGACCAAAGTGCTCAGAATTTGGAAATAAGCCTCCCAAGCTCTAGTGAGAAGAGCACGTTTCCCGAGAGGGGCAGAGGACACCGGGCAAAGGTTCAAGTTGAGACTTTGAGGCAGTGCTCAGAGCAAATGCCTTTTAACCACACTGCCAAAGCCATTAAGATTATGATCTTCTTCTGGTCAATGAAGTTACAATGTGGAAAGAAGTTACAAGGTGTTTGCTCACCCTTATCTCACCCACACGCCGGGGTGCAGCACCCCGCACCTGAGGCTCGGGAATGTTGCAATGGAGCAGCACAGTCTCAGCTGATCGGGCTCTTTGCTGCTGCAAACAATTCCCTCGGCTCTCCCTGACCCTCTGCTCCAAGCGAGCAGCTCATCCTCTGCCTGTGCTACTCGCTAAAATCACCCTCCAGGTGATTAATTGAGCAGGTTAATTAACCTGCTCAATTTGGCAACCTACTCTAAACCCACCAGGCAGGAAATTACAACAGTTTTTCAAAGGCACCGGAAAAATCCCATTGCAGGCTAAAGGAGAGCTTCAGACCCTCATGCCCCGAGGTTTTCTTCGAGGATGAGCTGCCCCCAGCCCCTGGTGGCTCAGGGACCTGGCGTGGGTCCCAAGCCACCTGTTTGGGGACAAGGGTCACCCCTCAGACACCTGCAGCATGAGCTGTGCTGGGTGCCCCACCAGCAGCCACAGCCTCCCCCCCAGGGAAAAGTCAGCACTCACGATTTCAGGGATGAAGAGCACATCTGGGAAGGTGGTCAGGACCGCCAGGCCGCTGGGCAAAGAGCTGGTGGAAGTTGAGGAGGACATCGGAAGCCACTGGCACGGTGATTATCGGCCACTCCGCTCTTCACTTCTAAATGCAGCCTCCTTACCTCTCCCTCTCTCCCCCTCTCTCTCTTCCTCCTTTCCTCCCCTTCCTGCTCTCGTTTCTTCCTCCTTTTCTCCCCTTCCTGCCCTGGTTCCTTTCCTCCCTGCTTCCTGCTGACAGACGAAGACAGCTGTGAGTGGCACAGGTGTGGCCGAACCCTGTGACCTGCAGTCACATGGGAGGAGGTGTCCGGGAGATGCAGGGGCAGCCCCAGGGCTTTGGGAGCGGAGCCCGGCTGTCCCCGCACGGGCTGGCTCTGCCAGGCAGCTCCCTGGGCAGGGCCGAGCGGCAGCAGGGGACACTTGTGCTCATCCACCTGGGCAGCCTCGTAGCCCCTTCCATCTGCAGGCTGAGCCAGCGTGGCTGCGGCCAAGGCGGGCCAGGATGGGACATGGGGCAAACAGCGGGGCCTAGAAATGTCCCACAGACATCCAGGGATGAAGGCAATCAAACTGCAGGGCAAACCACCTCCGTCATCTCAGGAGGAGACTGGAAATGCCAAGGGAACACAAATGACCTAAAATGACGAGACTTCCCAAGCCACTTGGCTTTTATTTTTCTTTTTTGCCTGTAGTCCATTGGGAGCAAGTCATTCCCCTTCTCCTTAACATGGAATATTTACTCCTTTTCGACCCACCCACTTGGGTACTCATCAAAAACCACATTAAGTCCAGAAGCTGAGGCCAGAAAGTGCAAAGAAAGGACTTTCTTTGAGAAAGGAAGACAGTGTAAAAACTGTCCCTTGGAGAAAGCAGTGGGGCAGATGAGTGGAGGAGGCTGCAACATCAGAAAAATTGGGCAAATGCTTTTAATAAGCAGATTAGGTGAGGGGCAGGGTCACATGGCAGAGCAAGCACAGAACCACAGTGCTGGTGGGGCAGTGAAAGGGTGGGATGGATGCCTCTTATCCCCACATTAAACTCTATCATTTACAGTCTATTGAAGCAAGAACATTTAAGTGGATAATGCCATCTTTCTTTTCTTCTGGAGGCCTTTCTCACTTAAATCCAGAGTCTGTGCTGACCCTCATGACTTCTTCAAAGGTGGGAGAGTGTTTTTGCTGCATGCACCTGCTTTCCCACTCCTCTAGTGAGATTCCATGTGCCCTAAGGGGGCACAGCTAGACACGATGTATAAAAACTTGGATACAGGCAGACCTAGGAACCAGTCAGCAAACAGGGAGAGCTGGAAGCAGTGGGAATGCAGGCACGGAGCTGCTCAGACCCAGCTCCAGAGGGGTCTCACTGTCTCTGTAAAGGACAGAGATGAAGCTCTCCTGCTCCTGGGACCACAAGGCTGGTGTAAGAAATGAGCAACTGCATTATGAGGGGCAGGGGCATGGGTGCTATTCCGTTTAGAAGGTTTGGGACAGCTTTGAAGAACCCCTTCTTTGTCTTCTTCACAAAGTTTTGGTGATGGATTAAGAAATGGGGTTTAGTAGAACACGGTTCAGTGGTGCAGAATGGTGAGACCAGCTTGACCAAACTCTCTTAAATTAGGCCCTTCATGAGGATGTTTTTCCCAGCTGAGGTGGGCAACAACAGGGATGTGGAGATGAGCCTGGTAGGGAAGTGAGATATTGAAGTTTTGAGCAGAAGAAACCAAAGAAAAAAAAATCTGGCTCAAAAATAAACATGTTCTGCTGAGCAGGGAGGACAACACAGAATCTAAAAGCTGCAGGACTATCAACCTCTTCATACTATAAAGGATCAGTCCCAGTTTTTCTAGCATATCTCTTTCAGATGCATGAAGATTCTTCTCTTGAGTGGGAAGACCCCTCAGGGACACCTCTGGAGGCTGAGTGAGAGACTTGCCCATGGTCAGTGACATGGGTGAGTAACATCAATCTCTATTTGACAGTTATTGAGGTAGCTGTATTATTGGTGCAATAAATAGAGCACTGTATTAGCAGCTTTACTGCGCAGTAAATAATTCTGATCAGATTGTCGTTTTGCCATTTTGCATTTTTATCTTTTTACATTTTCATCTAATCATTATCACTGTCAATTTAAAGAAAGCAGTCATTTATCCATCCTTTTTTCCTTGTCAGGTAAAAGGAAAGGATAACATGACAGGGTTCCTGAGGGAGGTATAAACCACTAAGAGCTTTCTATTCTGGAAAGTTTACTCTGAAAGAGATCTCCCTGGACATAAACAATTTTGGAGCTGATATCCAAGTACTGGAGGTGGGCTCCAGAAAGAGGATGAGGATGCTGTTATTTGCTAAGGAAAGCACCTCACCCCATCGCTGTTGGTGCAGGAGGTGCTGCCCCGGGGTGGTAAAAACCAGCAACAGCTCTTTCCTGAGAGCTTCTGTGTTAGAGCAGTCCCTGGTGGATATATTCAAAACACTGGAGGCAGTATCCAAATTTTGGTGGTGGGTTCCTGGGAGTGGATTGCTCCCACATAAGAAACGCCATGAAAGAAAGCTGTTGCTGGCTTTTACCTCCCTTGGGCGGCCTCTTATCTGCAGCAGGAACACTGGGGATAGCTGCTTGCCTTCCAAAATGAATGTATTTCTTTTTGTCCTGGCACGTTTTGTTTGCCAGTAGTGCCTAGACATTTCTGACTTCAGATCTGCCCTTTGGGTTTCTGAGGCAGTGCCACGGTACATTTAATTGTCTAGGAAGTACACAGGCATAAAGAGTGGAGTTCTGAATGCTGACAGTGGGAAAGTAAAGGCCAGTATTTTTTTGTCCTGGCGCCTTTACTGTGGGAGCAGTTAGTCGAGCGTTTCAGGTTTGGATCCCAGCTCTGTGAGAGTGAAGAAGGGAAAGTGAATCACCTCAGTGCAACTTACAGGTTACCAAAGAAAGGTGTAGTCCACCACTGGTCCTTTCTTCCAGGACCTTCTCTGTGGGAGCAGCTGTTGGGGTTTTTTTAGTTTTGGACATAGAGTCTGTTAGAGAATCTAAGGGCACATACAGCTGAAAGGAGAGAGCAAAGACCTGCATGTGCTGCAGTTTACAGGTTTCAAAGCAAAGGGGAAGGCCAGTGCTAACTTTGTTTTCCTAAGTTTGCATGGAAGCAGTTGCTGGCTGTTTAAAGCTTTGAAGCTCGGCTCTGGGGGACTGATGTGATGGATGCAGCCGAGAAGGAAAATGCAAAACTCCAGGATGTGGGGTGTAATGCCAGGGGTGTGAGACAAATGCAGAGCCAGTGAAAGTTTCCTCAGCTGGCAGCTGTTGTGACCAAGACTATTGCTGCATGTTTAGAGTTAAGGTACAAGTTCTATGTGACTGAAAATATGCAAATGCCCAGTTATTTGGAGAAATTTTAGAGGTAGAATCCAAATTTCCTAGGTGGAAACTGCCACTGCATATCGTAACACACCAGCTCTCCTGACCTGGAAGATGTCTAGGACAGAAAGAACTCAGTCATGCAGTGAATGAACTCAACAGATACCTTGGAGGGACAGCCATTGACTATGGAAACGATACCTATGTTTATATTTATAAATACGGAGCTGTATATAGTTGGAAGGTGTATGACCTGGGCATGACATACAATGATACAGAATGAGGGGTGCAGAATATCCTGGTTCTGGCCAGGACCAAGTTAATTTTTGCAGTAGCCAGGACTCAGAGATTTTTCTGTACCACCTCATGTCATTTTCCAGGGACAGCAGAAGGGCTCTCCTCCAGTGAGTGTGGCAGAGGGACTAGCTGGGGAGTGTTGGTTCTGCCTGTTACTGTTAATTTCCCTTATTCCATTGCTGATTCCAGTAAATTGTTCTTAACTCAAGAGAGTTTCAATTTTGAAACTTTGTCTTCAATTCTCCTCTTCAGCCCCTGCACGGGATGGGGAGATTGTGTGAATGCCTGGTGGAGCAGTTCAGTGGGAATATTAAACTGGAGAATACCATTCCTAAACCACAACACTGGGGGATTGTCTTCATCTCTGTGCCAGGCTAGCACAGGATTCAGGAAGGGAGCAGGCCCCTGTGCTCCCTGCTGGGACCTGGGTGCCTGGAAGGTTTACCATAACCTGGATATGGCCACCAAAGGCTGGGATTACCTTAAATCTCCCTTCTCCCTTCCCCACGGTTGTTGTTCCTGGCCAAAACCAGGATGTTCTCCACCCCATATTCTATACCAGCTATGCCATGACCAGCTCCCACACTTCCAAATACATACATATATATATAAATATACACAAGCACAGGCATCATTTCCATAGTCAATGGCTGTCCCTCCAAGGTGTCTGTAGAGTTCATCTAGTCCATGATTGAGTTCTATCCATGCCAGATCTTCCAGGGCAGCAGAGCTGGTGTGCTGTCAAGCTGGTTGCTGCATCAGGAGCTCACAGCTGATGGAACTGGAGCAGTCCTCACTCACTGCCCATGGTAGTTAGGCATACAGTGGCAGTGTCACTCAGCAACCAATACTATACATGTAGAGCCCAGTCTTTGGGTAGGCCAAAAGGAAATGTTCCAAAATACAGAGTGAAATTCTGTCTCCCCTACTATAGCTCACACATCTCTGGATTAAAATTCTGTAGCAGCCCCTTGGCTGGAGCAAAGCCATCTCTGCCCCAGACCATGCTGGTCTCCAACAAGCACTCCAAAGCAGGAGGTGGCAGATTTCCCTGCCAGACCCCAAATTCCTGCTCTTTGGTTCCCTCTATCCTGTCTGCTATGCCCGTGGCTCAGTGTGGCCAAGCTGTGACCTCAGCTCCAAGAACTGGCACAGCAGGAAAGCTGTTGAAGCTCCTCAGGTTTGTAGGAAGTTGCTGACACAACTTACTCAGAAGAAAGAGAGTCGGCAAGAAAACACCAACACTAATCCTGCTCAAAACTGTCCTGTAAGATCATCACAGTGGGTGGGTTTATTTCCACCCCCACCACCCTCAAACTGAACAGGCAAATGCTATTCCCTGAGCATTTAAGGCTGGGAGACAAGATTTTAAGGGTGCCTAAGCCCTCCTGAGCTGGGCTCAGTCTGAGAGGCTGCTTTACACAGCACAGCTTTTACACCACCTTCACAGAGAACAGGTGTCACATGCAACATCTCTGTGCATGTGCTGCCTAGCTTTCACAAGCACCGACACAAACTCTGCTACAAGTTGAGTATCAGTTGGCAAAGCCCTCAAGACCAGTCAAGAGAATCCCACAAATGAGGAAAACAAAAGTAAAGAAAAAAAAATTAAGAATTAATCACATAGGTGAGGAATGTATCAAGTAACAGCCACAGGTTCCTGATGCCAAGATTCTGGTTCAGTGCCCCCTCCCCTTCTCAAAAACACAGCTCACACACTTCCAGTTTGGGTTTAAGGTTGTTTTTCATTTTTGTTTTGGTTTTTGTTTTTTTTTTTTTTTTAATAAAAGAATGAAGGCTTCCAGATACCTAATCACTACTGTGCTGTTTGTGCAGGACAAACAGACTTTAAATACTAAAATGCACAAGTCAAAACAAGCTGTTTCAAACTGCTCAGCAGTGCAGGCTCAAGCACTTATTTGCAATGGCTTTACTCTTTGTACAATCAGTTCTATATGTAGCAGTGACAGTATATAAAGAATATAGTACATACTATTGTTTTCATTGTCAATTTACAAGAGAAAAAAATAAATATTTTCCATTCTTATTGTACATTAACACTTCAGTAGAAAGTTACAGCTGTTGTGTTGGCATGACCTGCAACGTCAGGAGGAGAAGGGACATGCATACTTACCTATTAAGAACTCTAAACTATGTCTTTGTAATAAATTACAGAGGATAGATACCAGCCAACAGGATACTGATTATCTGAATTCAGTACATTTGTGATTCTTGCTCCATGGTAAAAGCCAAAAATCTTGCAAAATACAAAAGCAAGTAGCTTGCACTATGTAAGTACGACAAACCACGTATGGTATAGCCTTTTCTCGTAATGTTTGTGAATAACAGGCTTGTGGTTTCTCAGGCAAAGGAGATTAAGTTGTTGACTTGGTTCTTGCACCCTTCACACATAACTAGCACCATAAAGATGCAAGGACCTCAGCAAACACCTAAATTTCATGCTTAATAGATAAAGCATGCATTTTGTAGAGTTTGTGCAGGGTACATACTCTGTTCATTAAGTTTACTGTGCAAAAAAAGATTCTCGACCACTGAAGATGTTCCTGTAATTCTGTTAAGATTATTAGCAACATTTTTACCGTTTAGCAGGCCTGTGTGCGATTAAGGAAAAACCTGTACTCGT
Organism: Chaetops frenatus; assembly: GCA_013400775.1. NCBI lineage: Eukaryota > Metazoa > Chordata > Aves > Passeriformes > Picathartidae > Chaetops > Chaetops frenatus. The sequence continues at coordinate 7,515 of VZTR01021352.1, read as the reverse complement.
GGCTCCCCCCGATTGCTGTGCACGGGCATTGTACCACTGAACTGAGAGCTGAGGAAACAAAGGCAGCAGCCTGAATGTCCAAGTGGGGAAAAATGAGCTGCAGTTTGCAAAAACATAAATAAATATTATAAAATGGCACAAAGCTTTGTACAGATGGATCTACCAGTGCAAATGCATACGCATGAGGTACCAATTCATTCAGATCTTTTTCTAGACCAGATCTATTTATATGTATCTTAAAATCACTCTCTTAATTTCCTGCTGTCAGATGAATGCTACAGCTCATCAGCCTGTAAGTAAAATCAAAGTCAAAACAAATTTTCAGCATATTCAATATCAGATTATTGTAATTTCCCTACAATTTAGTTTCTGAGCTTTCACTACTGAGACTGCTTAAATAATTTTTTGGGTTTTTTAAAAGCACTAGCGATAATTTTCTTTTTCAAGGTTTGAGATAATTTGAGGAAAAAGTTAAAACTGTGTATGTAAATTGGAACAATAACCATAACTGGCTGAATATTTTAACATTGTTTGGAATTTTACTAAGTACTTTTAGTAAGGAGGAACATAGTTATTGCTATTTGAAGACTTAAAATTAAAACAAACCAACCTGAAAGCATAGACAGAACTATCCCAATGGTGAAAATTCTATAGATACAAAACAGCATTCTGCCTAAAATTAGTCCTTTTGCATCTGAACACTCCTCAAGTTATCTACAGCTTTCTCTTCCAGGTAACTATGATGGCATTTACATGGCGATATGGATTTGAAGTGGCTAACTGAGGGACACACACAGCTTTTCAACTCTGGCAGCTCTTTCTTGAGACGCTCCAGCTGCTCCACCTGGAATATATTTGGTTGTTCAGGATTTGAGTCGTATATCCTGAATAAATGAGAAAAAAAAAATATACCAATCAGTATAAACCAGCAGTCCACAGGAACGTGCACCAGATGAAGCACCTGGGTTTTTTTCCTTAACAGAGCAAAATTAGGTCCCAAAGACAGTTTGTCTGGGGTTAGTACCCATGTTTTTGCTGCTCATCTCACAATATAAAATGGTATTCCCTTTACACAGACTAGTTGAGTTGCATTGGATATACTAAAAATCTCCTGGGATATACTCACTTAGTCTCCTGACAAACGTGATTTTACAGGTGGTACAAAGCAGTGAAATAAGGAGCAGTGTTCCAGGCTTCAAAGTTGAAAGTGTAAGAAATTCCAGAGCCCTGAGATTATTTGAACAGACTGTGATATACTGCTTGTACATAATACTGAATGGAACGTATACTTACTGTTTCAAGACGTATTTCACTTCCCCCCCAGTTCAGAACTTTTTCTTTTTAAAATTACCATAATTATCACAATATTAAGTGAAGAATGAAAAATAGAAAATCTGACCTCTCTCCACACCAAATGCAAATTAACCATTCACACTATTTTAAACAGTCTATCCTCTTTTCACTTTCTTATTTTCACACAGGTAAACAAAGCTGCAGGATTTGAAATGTCAGCATCATACCAGATTGCCCAAACCCAAACCACATTTTGAGTGACAGTGTAAGCACTGAGCAAAACTCAAACACTATTCTGGTGTAATTCATTATTAAGAAGAAGCATTAATGCACCTGTAACCTAATTTTGGTACAACACCTATTGTGACAAGGATATACCCTGACTTCCCAACATCGCTTTCTAGTATCAACATGTTTATATCCAAAGTTTTAATCCTGGCATCCAGATGCTCTCACTTTTAGCTGTTGCACAGACACAGTTTCGGGTATTGCAGGTCTCCAGGTTTATCTCCTTCAAATGAAAATTTCTGCAAGAAATTACCATGGCTTCTGCCTTAGTCTTTTAAGAATTTTCATGCTTGACTTATGATTCCCTCAAGAAAGCAGTTTCTTTTTATTTCATCATCCTTTGTCTCTTGTACATTTTCAAAATATGCCCGAGAGGAACTATACCACAAACAAAACAATGTAGTGCTGATGTGATAGAGTGCAAGGTGCCCTCTTACCCTGGCAAGACAACTTGTGAACTGCTGACAGCTCCGAGACACCAAAACCAACATGCAGCTCAAAGACTGGTACAGCAATGGGATTCAAGTGAGGAAACATTTCCAGAGGAAACATTAATATGGATCACAGTAAAGTCAAGGACAATCTCTGTGAAGAAACTACTAAAAGTGAGGATAGATGCTGTCCAGTTTGATGAAATTCAAACAGAAGGCAAAGCATTTAAATTACTTGCACAGCACTTAGAATAAAATACAGACCTAAGATACAACTCAAATTTGCCCAGTGGAAGCTTTCTGCAAAATAAAAGCTCTACCTCCTTCCTGTGCTTCTTCAGTTGAGTCAGCTGACATGTTATGAATTTCTCTGTGAATTCCAGACAAAACACTGAAACTTGAGGATAGTTTTCCATATAAAACACACTTTAGGAACTAAGAATCTGAAGTCCTTCCCATCACTTAAGACACTAGAACGGCAAAGGCATGTTTCTTCTAAGCCCCTTGTTCCTAAAGCACGGCTAAGCATGCTTCTTAGCAGCTTCTGGAAAGTACTTTATTACTAGTTCTTTACTACTACAAGTATAAATTCTGTAATTCCTGCTTCATTCTAAATTCTTTTCAATTGAGATTCTGGATGAATTCAACCCTCCAAGCTCCTTTCACGCTGTCCACTAGAGCCAGTTCACTCCAATGTGTGCATGCCTTTTAAACCAACGGCAGAGAGGACAACTTAAAGCAAAACCTCAGAATTTCTTGGCCCTACTTTTTGTTTGGGTCCACAAAAGTACACCAAAAGTTTGCAGAAAAAGAGCTCTGAGACTTCTCTAATTATTTCCAACATCACAATAAAGATAAGGAATAAACTCTCATTTCCCCATCCTTCATCAGGACAATATTTTTTGTAAGCAACTGTGCACCAAAGTTTCTCCATCCAACCTCCTGTTAGTCAGCAAGCCCTGCAGAAGACTGGGAAGTCCTTTTTTAAGGAGACACTTTCTACAGAAGCCTTGCAGGACATTGCAGGGCTGGCTATGCAGTGGGTATAAAATGGATGTGTTTGGCTCCTGTCAGGTCTTTTGTAACCTTTGAAAACACATCCAGGAGAAGAGGCAGCAGCACTGAAATACTGTTTTCATGCTCAAAAGATTATCTGAAGCTTTTGATTAATGGAAGCTTTTCACTTTTCTTTAGATCTCAAGGATAACTTGGGTTTACTCTGCAATTCACAAAACAGGGAAGACTTAGACTCATCGCATAACATCTTAATTCAATCACTGAGTAGATTATAAATCAACTAATACTACACTTCCTCCACATAACCATGCTGTTATTTAAGTAACATGCAGTTTCAGGCAAACAGGGCAGCCCAGATTTCTGCAGTCTTCTGTTTTTGAGAAGTGTTTAAAATGCTTTTGCCTTGACTGCCAGCTAAATTTGTGTAAATGTTGGGAAGTTACTAATACCAACCAAGCACAGCTTTTGCCTGCAAATGCAACATGCAGCCTAAGGAACTGTAGTGTTTGGACAAAGCTCTCATGGAAAAGCTCTCAGTATCCATGTTTGAGAAATACTGATTTAGTATTTTTATGCAGTTCTGTGTATTACTCAACAAACAAAATTCAGACCATGTAAAGTGAATGAGAAAAGATGATGCAAGTGTAAGCTAGCTAGCATCCACCCCCTCTCCACATTGGTATTTAATATACAGCCAGCAGGTGTAAAAACACAAGGCTGCTTTGTTCTTACTGAGTTAAGTATATTCAAATATAGAAGTATTTCCTGGACTGTTTACAAATCCAGGAGAAAAATACCAGAAAAATCACCCCAGAAATCCTGCTTTAAAATTCAGCATTTTTACCAAGCCAGAGAATAGCTTACACAATTGCTTTCACAATAGGTTGAAATTTATTCTCTAATTAAAATATAAACATCAGACTAATAAAGCATTTTAAGTATGAGATCTCTGTGCAGACAGAAGATACCCAGTCATGTACATGAAGTACTTTCCTGTGTAAGAGCCCAAATAAAAGCCTGAAGACAGATATGGCACCTTTCTGTAGAGGTTGCCCTTTTAATATAAGTAATTTGGTTACTTTAAATCCTGAGATGAATGGTAGTTGAATAGTAGAATATCATCCCAGCAACTGCACCAGAACATCTGTTTGGATTAATGACTTTGGGTGTATGTAATAATCTGTAGCCCAAGTGGAGAAGGGCCTGGATGGGGGGGAGGGAATGCATTTGTGTTCTTTCCTCTGCCCCAGTGAGATCAGTCTTTCAATATTGTTGGCATTTGTAAGCTTCCCAGGTTTAGTCTTGCAGTTTTTCTCCATGCAAAGCAAAGTCAGACCCCCTACCTGCATTTTTTTTTTGCCCAGTGCTTGGTATCACCAACTTTTGGTATTCAGGACACAGTTTTTCTGCCATCTTCACAACTGGCTACAGTGTTTTGGTCAATTCTACATGGATGATTAAAGTTTGGAAAAAATATCTTACAGAAATAATCTCTATGCACACAGTTCATAATCTCAGAAATAACTACTGCACACAGTAACTCAGTGCACATTCAAGCAACCTAAAATTCACTAAAACTCCCCTATTCACTTCCTAGATTATTCAGATAATTAACACAAAACATGGTGTAAGTAAAGGTCTAGTAAACAGCAACACAAAACACCCTATTTGATAGATATCTGGACTTGGCCATAAATCCAGAGAACAAAAATTCTGCAGAAACCATGGAAGAAGCACCATCTTGATTCAGCCCTGGAAATATTCTGGAATTTGAAGACACAATGATAGCATGAAGTGGCTTTACATTAAAACAGACTTCTGCAGTCCCTACTTATTTCTAGACCTTGGAACAGTCATGTACATCTCTCTCTCACTCATTCTGCTTTTTAAATTTTAATTAATTTATTTATAAGCTCCAAACAGCACAGAATATGGATGCTGACACCATACCTATTCAAACTCCTAACAACAGCTTCAAGTCTCAAATTATCTTAAAGACTAGCTCTTTTACCCAGCAGTTCCAGCTGTGAGAAGAAACTTCTGCTGCCAGGTTTTACCTTCCTACATTCCTGGACTTGCAGGTACCACATGCATTTCAAAATGTCCAGCTTGAGACATCTGTTGCAACTCTCAGAAAGTGTCATATCCCTAACCTGTATTAAGATTGAATTTAATTTTATTCACACAATTAGTAAATCTTGAAAAGTAATTAAGAATTGCATAGGGACATCCCATTATTTGTTTTGACTTACAGAAAAAAAAAGAAGGAAACTACATTTAGAAATTACACTTAACAAGCCTGCAGTAACAGCTTTGGAGTTAATTCTAATTTTGGGGTTCCTCTAGAAAAAAATGGGAAGATGTTGAAGTGGAAGTGATAGAGGAGGCAGGCAGTGAGAGGAGAGATGAACACTATTAAGAATCCAGATGATCCAACCAGGGGAGGAAGGTTAAGAATTTTTTGTTCAGTTCAATCCACAAGGGAATTCAGCCTTCCAATGAATTGGCTGATTATCAAAAGGTGTGATAAAAGGCTGGTTATCTGAAAGGTGTTCTACTATCCTACTACAACTAAAATCACACCAAACAGTACAAAAGGGCACATAAGGTGACATGTAGCTGACTTGCAGCCTCGACATAAACGCCACAACATTCAAGTAGTGAGGAGTATTTAAAGCAATAAAAGCAACATGAAGTCAGAAATTAGGCTGTCACCTGCTTTACTATTCTACCATAGTAGTGAATATCTACTGCACAAGGAGTAATTAACAACTCTGGAAGACTGGATTAGCAGATGTGAGAGGAAGAGAGATTTTAAGAACACTTTATGCAGCAGTGTTTGATTAAAACACCCCACCAATAATGTATCAGTTTAACTTATGTATACCACAGAATAAAATTTCATTACTCTATGACTGCAAACTACGTAGTCAGAGGATTGTTTCACCTGCATTCTAGACCAGAGGTATTTTTCATTGACAAAAGGCAGCCCCAAACCTGAGCTGTAGCAGAGGTACAACACACAGCACTGCTGTAGCAGGAAAGAGGACTTATGTGTCCATGTCTTCAATCTGAAGGTGATCCCCAGTGTAAAAACCTAGTTATTCCTTTTTTTACTCCCAATGAATAGGAGACATTCTGTACAGCACAAGAAGCGAGACCTCTGGAAAACTTGAAAAGCAAAGGACCTACCACTCTGAAAAGACTCTTAGCAGTCCACAAGAGATTGAAAAGAATTAACTACTTTTCTCACACTGAGAGCCTAGAACTCAAAGAGCAAACGTTTAATTTTTTGCCCCAGATATGATTAAATTGACTCTCAGTTTTCCCTTTCTAAAACAGCCTTTGACAATTATTGATTCCTCTTCCTTTGGTTTTTTTTTCACATAAAACAATATACAAAGCAATACTCTTGCTAAAGGAGAGGCTTTAAAAAGCCTTCTGTAATTTGGAACTTCAGTTACACTTAATGCTTTCTCCATTCCTTTCTTATTTATCAGAAATTCTAATTTAATACAGCTTCTCAAATTATCATCAAACATCATCTCATAATGATGAATTTCTCACCTTCAAAATAAAAGAGCTAAAAATTTGGGATTTTTTATGCAACCAAGTAACACAACAATGCTTTTGTTCAAATACTTTACACAATATTCTGATGCCTCTACCTGAATTTTTGGATGTAACAGCTGCTTTCTGAAGTGACTAATTTGGCAGTTCGTCCTGGAGTCACTCCAAGCTAATTTTAATAGGGAAAATGCGAATTCATAGCTTTGAAACACAACAGAATGTTGGCAACAATTAAGTTCAAATAATTCATTTAAGTTGTGTTAACTATTTCCACAGCTTAATGCAGAATGCTGAAACTTTCAGTCAAACAATTAAGTAACATTTTCTTCACTGTATCATGTATAGAACTTAAAAATTACTATAGTGAACATTAGTAGCACCTTAAACGTGTATGCCACACACTAGTTCTTTAAAGAATCAAATTACATTTATGTTAACCTCAGGAAAAACAAAAGTTATTTTGCTTCATATACACACCTGAAAGAGTGGGAATTGGTGTTAGACTTGCTTGTTACTTTCTGTACCCACTCAACCAAGAAGCAACGTGAAATTTCACCAGAATCAATTTACAACAGTTTCTAAGCTTGATGATGGTGATGATTATTATTTTAAAAAGCCACAACTAAGTACCTGTCATATATTAGCCCATGAACACCATATTCTCTTAACTTCTTCCTGTTATCCGGGTCATTTGCATCATCACCCCATGAAAAAATAACCAGGCCTTTGGATATGGCCCGTGTAATAAATGCTGGATTCCTCAGCAGATCTTCAGAATGTACATTAATTCCCTGAAATACAAAAGACTTCAATCGAAATCCACATTTCTGAAACATTTACAATGCTTTTTTAATCTTTTGACACTGGCAGCTCCTTACCATCTCATCCATAATAATATATAATTATTTAATACAAT
>VZTR01021351.1:222713-311392 GCA_013400775.1 Chaetops frenatus | reverse complement strand
TCAACAAAAGTCCCACCCTGCACCTACAGACCAGTCACAGCACCCGACACGCTGCTGACCACCCCCTTGGGCAAGGTAGTCACTGGATTAATGGTCTGCAAAAGGAAAATAAAAATGCTTTTCAGGGCTCACACTGAAGAATTCCGTGATCTTACTGACTCCCACCCTCTGAGTGGGGCCCAGATGAGTTCAGAGAAGACACACCTTGGCAAAGGGATTTCACGTGCAAGATGTGCAACAAGGCACTGACATGTGAAACATGCACAGTTATTCACAGCTACAGATATAATATTTATTGGAGAAAAAGGCCATTTTAAAGACATGGCCACACCTTGGAGTTGCATACAAGCACAGTCTGCAGGACTTTATGCTCCTCAGGTATCACCTGTAAACACTGTCTCTGACCAGGTCTTTGGGATGCTCAATGCATCAGCTCAGCTAATTAGCAAGAAGGTAACTGGGCAGTAATTTCACATGGTCACACATCTGATACAGCTGAAAGAGCATTGCAAGAGCAAGTCACTTGGGTGTAAAGCCTAGCCCTGCCTGCTGAGCATGCCAGACCAGTCCAGGTGAGACAGATCCATGGAGCACTTTTGCCTAGAATACACTGTGTTTTCAATAAACTGCTTCAAAGAAGAGAAAAATACTCAATGACTTACCTACAGAGAGATGAAGAATCCAGTTTTTCCAGGGATCCCTTGGCAGGATGATCAAGCTGGCAGCTTTATCAGTACTTTAACATTCATGGTTGTGTATGTTCACTTGTTATTAAACACTGCTTTGGTTTAATGAACCTGGTGATATCTGCTACCACACCTAATAGCCATCTGTGTGTGGATGTTAATATTTTGCAGAATCTATTTTTTGTTTTTTTGGAATAAAGCCTGAGATTTTTATGTTTTCCTGATTCTAAAATAAAGGGAGGAATTATTTCAAAGGGCATATTAAAAGAGAATGAAAAAAATGTTGTACCAGCTGGAAGGAGTTTGTGGCTTTGGAATATGAATCAATTCCCTGGATTTCATATTGCTTTGTCTACTCACACACTGGAGCTGCCTTTTCCCACCTCCACTCAAGAGAACAAGTAGGGACACAACTTCTATTTTTTTAATTTTTTTTATTATTTAAAAAACTTTTGGCAAGGCAGATGACACAAAATGTGTTAGCTGCCCACTTCTGCAGAGATGCACAGTGAACTTCAGTAACACGCTATGAGCTGAATTAAATTGTCTGCCAAAAGCAAGCAAACTTTTCTAGACAATCTGTTATTTGACACACTGCAACCAGTAAAGCCTGCTGGACCATCTGCTCTGCATAAAGTGCAGGGGACATGTTTTACATGGTTCTAAACTTAGCAGAGAGCCAGAGTCAACATTTCCACAGCGGGGATCCCCTACAAGAAATTCTATCAACAGCTCTTGCCCTCTTGGCTTTGTGTCCAAGCTCCAGGAAAATCCCTCTCCCCAGTCTATTTCCACCTGTCCACTGCCAACCTGACACACCCAGGAGAAGCTACACTGCTGCACACACAATTCCTACCTGTGGGCACCCAGAAATCCCCTGCAGAGCCACAAAAAAATGCCAGGATACAACAACTACAACAGAGGGGTCTGACCTGCTGGGGCTCTCAATCACCCCGAAAATTTCAAACCCTCCATAGTCAACATTTTCCTGCCAGAAAGGGAACCCAGCCAGGAAAACTGTACATGGACAGACACACATATCCCAGCTGCCCTGCATAAAAAGGTAAAAGGGGGAAGGAAAATGAGCTCATTACTGCATCTGGCTGTACTTCTGCATCCCTAACAGCCTGGCTCAGTCAAAATGTTATCTGCTATCTTTGATATTTTTTTAATGTTGGAGGAAGGATAAAGAAATCCTGCTTGCACCACTGAGAAACATTTAAAATTCTTATACACAGCGGCCAGCTGGTGTTTCCAGCGTTTTTACACAGCTTTTTCGCATTTCAAATATGGCTGCTCTAGCAGATACCTTCCCAGTGACACCCTGGCTGCTCTGAGCACGGAGAGGGGAAGGAGCTGTTGGACCATCCATATCAGCAGCACAAGAGGGGCTCAAAAGGGAGGAAAACTGGGGTGGACAAGGGGTCAGAATGCCAAAACACTGAAAGATGTAGGGGGAAGCACAAATAGAAAAATGGGATGCTAGAACGAGGCTGTAAATTGCGGTTTATTAATTTCTTCCATAATTTTAGTCAACGTTTCTGCAGAATACCTGACAAAATACAAATATCTGACTCCACTAGGAGTCTTTATCTTACTATGACACTATCATAATTTAATGTGGACCAAACTATCCAGACTTTTTCCTATTTTATAACAGATTGGTGCTCTTTAGATGTGTTTAGTGTCAGAGCACATGCCTGTAATAGTACTTCTAGTGAAAACATCCACAACCAGAACTACATTGGTACTTGTGGCTTTTTTACACTCTGTATTTTACTTTTCCTGGTTTTTTGATCCTTGAAAACCTGACTAGTGTTGTGTTTACAGACTCAGAGCACACAGAGAAAAATCCAGCAGTTTTCCTGAGCAGTAATAACCATCTAACCAGGGCAGCACCAGCTAATCCTCCCAGCACTGGTGGCTTTTTCCTGGCCCAGGTCACACACCTGGAGTCACACACTGGAACTGACTTCTCATCACCAGCACAGGGCAAGAGGTTCAGGATGACTTCCCATGAGGAAAAAGCCACACTGCTACCAAATCACTGCCCAGCCCCTCCTTGCCCTTCACCCCTGCTCTCCACAAGGCACATCCTGGGTTTTTCTGCTCAATAACAATTCATTCTACAATGAATGCATGTTCTGCATGCAGTGTTACAGCAACCTAATATTTTGTATATTTGAGACCTCTGTATTTGAGAACAAATTTCTCAGGTCTCCCAGTTGATTCTTGGAAGCCCATTAAGGAATCAAGCAAGGTGCCTATGGGGACTTGCAAATTAAAGAACCAAGTATTTACTTAAATTACGCAGAACAGAACACACAACTAACATTTGCTCAGGAATCAAGTGATCTTGGTAGCTCATTGACACCACACATTTCATTTTTCTCTGTAAAAACGTCATGAGTGAATTCCTGCTGCAGAAGGGATTGGTCTCAGGGCAGTTTGCACAGCTCTGTCCCCCAGCAGCTGTGCAGTATTAGCATTTTCAAAAGACTTATCAGCATTGCTATCTAAGGATCTTCCCTGGGCTGTGTGATCCAGAGGTAGACACAACAAATTCTGCTCTGTAAATGCCAGCACTCGCACTCAGCGAGCTCTGGTTTCCCTTTAACACACAGATGGAGGATCAGAGCAGAGATCAAATGTCAGAGTTACCCACAGCAGGAAATTAAATCAGTTTAGATGGAAAAAAAAAAAAAAGAAACTTTTTTTCCTAATTATATCTCTAGTTTTATGCACCATGACGTAAGTTTAGGGTCAAGGGAGTAGATGGAGATTTTGAAAGGAGTTCTGATTTAAATCCCCCAAGAAAGACCAAGGGTGACCATTAATAAATTGTGACTATCTTGAGGCATCCAGAGCAAACTGCTGTGGAGTTTGAGATGAATCAGCTGTCAGAGGTGGTGGGAAGCTGAATTCACTGCTCCCACCCTCTCATGGTGGCCTGTACCTTCACCAGCTGCAGAGCCCAGCCAGCATCTGCCCAGCTCCTACTGCAGACAAAGTGCAGACAGACATGTGGCTCCCTCTCCCAACATGCTTGACACAGGGATTGGCATTCCTGCTAGCCAAGGTTTGTGTCAGGGTTGCAACTGGAGCTGGACATGGTTTGGCACTGGCTAAGCAAGGAAATAAGGGCATCTTTCCACAGCTGGGCAGGAGAACCCCCTGCTCCTGCACAGTCTCACACCAGCACATTGTCCTGAGTGCCTTTTCCATATTCGAGCAAATGAGTACTGAAACATTTGTCAAACACTTGGTAAGTTCAGATTTCATTTTTGCCACCTATTCATTTGGTGTCCAATTCTTATCCTCTTGTCTGACAGCCCCTGGCCATCTCTCTGAAGTGGGTTTTGAGCTTCAGGTGTGTCTCAACCTTTCCACTCTTGTGGGTCTTTCTCCTCTCTATTTTACCAAATGACTTCCCCAAGTAGGAAAATGGGGAGGATGCAACAACTTTCAAAGTCACCTTCAGGAGCAAAGAACGCAGAGCCCAGAATAAACACACATTTAATTTCTTTGCAGCATTGCAGGGGGTTTAGAGAAAACAGAAGCAGGGTCTGGAACAAGAGCTACAGCCACAGAATTACACAGTCCACCAGCCGTGGACACACATTTACTGTTGCTCAGGCTGTGCATGTGAAACCTTGCATGAACAACATATTTGCTATACAACATTAACACAGCAAGTGTCAAACACCAGTGCATACCCAGAAACAGTGGCAAATAGAGCTGGGAATCCAAAAATCAAACCATGGCCTGCTAGGAAAAACAAACAAACAAACAAACAAACAAAAAAGCCCAAGCAGTCGAGCTCTTGGCCTTGTTCTTCATGCTTCTTTGGTTCTGTATTTGGAATACAAGCAGTGGAGAACCCCCATTATAGCCTTCATATCTCCGTTCAAAATATCTGTGGATACACAAACCAGAGACAACAAAAACAGATGGGAAGTATTAGCAATGCCTGGAACAGGATGAGACTGCACCTGCCAAAGCCAAATCTCCCACCTTTCCCCAATTATAATGTGAACGTGGACAATCAAATTGTGACAGGAAGCAAAATAGGAACTACAGAGGTAGAAACGAATAATTTATTAAATTAACTTGAGGAAAAAGCATTTTTGCTGCAATGTCTAGTTGGAAGACAAGGGCAAATAATGCAGAGTAAGAAATAACTGTTCACTAGCAAAGAACAGAGTAGATAATTTAATAAGGCTTTATCTTGAGGTTTTTTATGAATCTTCTATGTCAGGAATCACGTTGGAATTATGCAACACTTTTTTTGTTGTTGTTGTTGTAATATTTCCATCGTGTTTTGCTGCCATTGGCTACATTGTTCTCTGGTTTTGTTTTTCTTTTATTATTTTTTTTAGTTTTTAGCTTCTTTCTTCTTGGCTATATAAACTGCTTATGTATTTAAAAATTTCAGAGGAAGAGGGTAATGAATTCAGAGCGTTTACTGTTCTTCTTATGGTGCTGTAAATCATTGGGAGAAAGATTAACAAAGACACACTGGTAAAAATGAGACCCTTGAAGAGTCTAAATAGTGTAGCTGTAGCAAGGACTCCCTAAATCACATTAAATTCACGCCCTAGCTGAGGATTTCCCCAGTGAAGCTAAAGGACATGCAGATGTTGGCACCAATATTTCTTATACTGACCAGCTCTGTGTTTGAGGCAGTGCAGAACAGGCTGAGGGGAGGAGGGAAAGCACAGATTTATCTCTTTTCACACAAAAGGTGGATCTCAGCATGGAGACCGAAGACCACACCAATTACTCTGTTAATGCCAGCATAAATAAAAGCTCTTTAGCTTTCCAGGCTCCCAGCTCTGTTGCAGCACAGCAAAAAGCCCACAGTTCATGAATGCCCAGCATGCAAACTGCTGACATTAGTGGGAAAAGAGAACAAAAGGAGAAACAAAGGAAGCCCTAAATCCTCTCTTTCCCTCTCCATGATGCCATGTGTAATGTACCCAACATATGTACCCACTCACAACTAACAGGGAGCTAGAACTGGAATATTCTATTTTTAATAAAGATTTTACTTCCTTATTCAGCAACAAGTTTGTAGAGGAGCGCTGGGATTCTGTGCCCTGCAAGAGGTCAGATTTGTAACCACAGGACTGCCCATTAATTAACCACATCCCTCATCCCACCAGGAGCTGGAAATTTTTCTGTGGAATATTTTAATTGGAAAATTGGACTCGTCCAAACAGAGCTTTTTTTGTTTGTTTGTTTGTTTTTGTGGTGCAGAAAGAAAGAAGAGCATGTATGTACATTGATTCAGTGATGGAAGCATTCACTTGGATGATGTGATCAAGATTCAGCTCCCAGGTCTGAACCAGGCATAACAGCAACTAAAAAACCTGTGACTTTCATATTCAGGAGACTGACCCACCACTCTCCTGAGTTTGAATAGAGTGATCAGTGTTTCTGATTTTCCAGACCAAGATACTTCAAGGTATCTTCCCACAGAGACAAGCTTGCTTTTAATGCACTGGAAGTTTTTATGAGACAAGAAAATAGCTTTGCCTCCAGCTCATCTGCTGTAATTTGCCTAGGAGCTGTCACTGGTTTAAATCTTTAACAAATAATGAATTACTAAACGGTTTAAGTTGAGTGTAAAGTTACTAAACTTATAACAATCCAACTTCTTTAGTATAGAAATAATGATTTTTCAAAAAAAAAATCTTATTACCTCTACCACTCATTCTGCATGAGGAGCTGTCGGGCAGCCATATAATGAAATGTGTCAGTGTCATTTCCAGAAACTGCTACCTGCAATTACCCAAAGTTTTGCTAAGCTGGGATATTAGCAATTCTATTCCAGGTAAGTTCGCATGTCATGACTCACCTTCAGAGTTCACAGGAAAATTCAGAAGACCTCCCTCTGCTAGCAGCTCCAATGCCAGGTTAAGGTTGTGGAGCTGTTGGGGAGAGAGAGACAGAGATTAATATAGCTGACAATATTTTCTAACCAACAGAAGGTTTGAAAAAATATTCCTCTAGCAGCTGAAGATACTGATTCATAAATATGTACTCAGATTCCTCTCCTTAATTTTGATGGAGTGCTCTTCAGAATTTCTACCAATTATCATACAAAATTAGATGTAAAATCCATCTCCAGCAAACATATCCCATGAGGTGGGCAGAAGAATCCACTTAATTAAAAATAGACCTTGCTTGTGAAAGACTTATGTTAATGGGGAAAACAGGCTGGATTCCTAACTGGATCTAATGGATGCATGGGGTTTATTTCTGGGTATTTTTTAACAATGACCATATGCTTACCACACTTGGAACAAACAAAAAGGAAAAAGTTCTATATATTTAATTCAGAATTGCAAAGATCAGGTATACTTGTGAGCTAGAAGTTTCTGCTGTACTTCTAAATATGTCTATTTATGTCTATGTACTTCTATAATGTCTATTCACATTAACAGTAGTGATGATAACCTTAGTAACACTCATCAAAATTAAGCACACATCTGTGAACGAAGGCTGAGAGGTTTTTGTCATTTTTCCTCACTGGTTTTCCTCTCCCTTCCCCACATAAAAGCAGCATCACACACAGAAGCAGTAGCTGTAATCGATTCTTTGAATGTAATATCCCCTTCTAACAGCTTATGGGTAGTTGTTTACTTGGCTGGTAATCAGCAAATTCCCTTCCTCTAAACGAGTAACAAAACCTGAATGAACTTCAGGTTGTCTCTTCTTGCTTTCCCTGAGCTCCTGAGCAGCTCATCCTTGGGGAGGCTGCTGTTCCCTGTTATGTTGTGACAACAAGCCCAGGAGTCCCGCATGCATAAGCCAAGGAAAACCCCTGTGCTCTGAAGTGGAGCAAGAGATTTATATTTCACCTGGTTTCTCTGGTTAACAAGTAACTGAGAGTCCCTGTTTGGATTCAGGTTTGTTTTCTTCCTCTGATAGTCAGCAGCCAGGAGAGCTTACAGCTCTATACAATTTGCTGATCAGAATGAATAAATCAAATGTTTTCTTGGTGAACCAGCACAGGTAAAAAAGGGCACATTTCCCTCTCTGTAATGCTTTGGAGATTTACAAGGAATGACAACATACACATTTCAAAAAAGCATCTTTAGACACAAATACCAATAATTATCCAAGAATAGGAAGCCTTGAAAAATAAGGTGCTTTTTCCAGCTGTGCTTGCAGATTCAAAAGAGCTGGACAGTTTTCTAGGATTTACAACTGGACAGCAGCCAGGACAATGGGGGTATTTTAGCTCTGGGCCTGTTTTGGTAAAAGTACTGAGTTCACACGGCTTTGATAAGCACACGAGCCCTCCTTCATCATCATCTTCACCTCCTGTCTGCACAGATTTCACCCCTGGTTTCAGCCTGCACTGTTTCTAATTGTACTCTTTGCCACAGAATACACACACCTTTTTATACTCAGGAGCTGCCAGAGCTGCCCTTCTCTTCAGTTACTTGTAAATGCCTTTTCTTTGGCAATAAACACTCCAAAAAACCTGCAGCAAACCCACCCACGTGCAGTGTTGTCTTCTTGCACCTCAAAATTGACCACCTCCTGAATTTCAGTCGTGGAATGGTTTTGGTTAGAACAGACTGATCCCACCTGTGTTAGATGTTGACACCATTCTAACAACAAATGAGATCTTTTAAATTCCAGCAAAGGTTACACCTTTTTACTTTACTGCACCAATTAATGTCTAAAATGATGGGGAGTTAGAAAGCACAGGGGAATTGAAAGACAGGTTTTGTGTACAAATGACAGCTGAACTATAGTCGATGGATATTTTTAGTTGTAGTGTCATCCCACTGTTCATCTTGTAATGAGCATCAGAGGAGAAACAAATGGTAAATACTACTTTGGCAAACTGCTCAACAGTAAGTCCAGTAGTTAGAAGTAACTTTGAAAAAATGAAATTACTACATTTTGTAAATGTAGTACATTTTATGTAAAGAATTATACTGAAGCAGTACCCAACCCCACTGTATTCTCTGATGCCAGTGACAGGCAGGGTAAGAACTAGGAAGACTGAACTTTGATATGTACCAGAATTATAGGGCTGTCTCATTTCCAGAAAGAAATCTGTGAGGCTAGAACAGGGTTGAACCAAAAATAAGATGGTTATTTGTGAAATTTTAAATAAGAAAATATTCAGTGGCTTCCTCTGAATGAAGCTAATGGAAATGTTAAAAATTTCTGTCCATTGGGAAAAGACCAAAAATTTTGAAAACTGAGTGGAAGAGAAAGGCAAGAAAAACAACTCTAGGGAAACAGTTTGATTATGTCTGATTCAACTCTTCAAAATATATTTTCCCTGTTCTTAGATTTAAAAAATAAAAAAAAAAATCTGGTTTTTTCCTAATACTTTAAACAGTTACCAACTGACAGCAATGAAATTTTGACAACATTTGAACCTAAATGTCAAAAAATTGTGCTTTTAAACTTTCTGATGAAAAGCTCCATGGGAATGTTTATTTGTTAATATAGGACCTGTGAGAATTTTCGTTACAAATAAATATTGCCCAGGGGCATTAACTGTGCTAAGGTTGGGAATAAGATGAAAGCTCCATCTGTGTGGGGAAGCCATAACGCAAACCATGCCAGAGGAGAGATTTTCTTCTCTGGCAGCTCTCAAGCAAAAAAAGATCTGACACATTTCACTTCCAGAGATTTGAGCATAAACCAGGAGAAACAGCTACAGTTTCAAGATTTTCAGAGCTATTCAGTGACCCAAGTGAAAAAAAGCCTACCCACACCAGAGACGATCTGAAAATACCTCAAATATCTCAAAATATATCAACATTCCAGACCTGTGGAGGAGGCAGCCCAGCACACACTTCCTTCTGGCTGGTGACAGCTTTTACTTTTAAAGCACAGATGAAATCTGCCTGGTAGAGGTGGAAAAAAAGGTTCCAAGCAGGTCTGGCCCAGTATGTTACAGCCCCCAGCCTCGGGGGAGGAAAAGATGTAAACTCCCAAGAGCTTCCCAAACACAGAAGGGGCCTTTAAAATGTTCTGGCCTTGTCTTGATTAAGGTATATTTTTAAGGCAGCATAAAGAAACCCACAGGGATCCAGTTCTGCTACACAAGAGGTGTCATCCTCTCCAAAGCCCCGTTTGCAGGACAGACTGGCAGGACAGAACACAGCCATTCCCCAGCACACAGAGCCCTGGCTTGCACCAGAAGGCTGCAGAAGCAAGGCCATGCCAAACAAATCCAACTAACAGGTGTTTGCCTCCCAGGAGATGCTGATTTTGAAGAGGACACCGACCTGTTCCGAGGTATTTTTGGGCACCTGTGTTGGCACTGCCCCAAACCCCCCCCCCATCCTGCAAACACTGTGGGCAGGGGACTTCACACACAGCAGCAGCAGTGGAAGCAAGAGGCAGAACACACAGCTTGATGGCTCAAGCTCTAAATAATTGCATAACAACCTACCATCTCCGTGGTGCTGGCTGGAGTCAGGAAGAAATTCCTTAAATTCAGAAAGTAACCCTCCAGTTGTCCAATTAAGAGAAGTAAGATAACCCCATCTGAAAACTAGATAAGAATTACCTGAAAATTATTTGGCTTTAGTAAACTATTCCAGTAAATGCCACTCTGGCAAGAAAGGATTTTAAATGTTAAATGGAGCAAGTAGACAGTCTAATGACTCAGCTGCCTCAACCTCTTCCACAGTGAACTTCATGTTTAGTTAGATAAGGCTCCCAAATTCATACTTGTGAAAATACAACCTTGTAAAAGGGCAACTATTAAAACAAACTATTCCAAATATGAAAATACTTCAGATGAGCACAAATGTATGACTCTAAATAAAGTAAAATTGTGCCTAGTGATGTATGACAAAAACTTGAAAACCTCCTTTTCTTACAGTTGCCCATTGGAAAAACCCAGAAGAGCACTCCATTCACAGAGCTCAGGGAGGTGATCCTCAGAAGCACTTCTCTTGGAATTTCATACTCCAAAGAGGCTCTACATTCAGAGGATGGGGCTTTGAATTATGATGAAAATAAGGCCTTCATAGCATGAAGCAAAGGCAGCATCAACAATCACTAAGTGCAGCAATCACCCTGGCTCTCAGTTTAATATCCAGGACACCTTTATTTCCATTCTGACAAAGAGAGCACCCTTAGGAGTTGGGCAGACTCTGAAAATTACTCCCTGTAGCATTACAAGGGCAGCATTCAATACAAAGGCTGTATTTTTGCATTGATTATTAGCTTCAGAAACCTCAGAGACTGAAGCTTGACATCTTAACCCAAACCTGGAAATCATTAGGTTGCCAAATTTCAATCTACTGCAATAAAAAGGAGGATTCCTGATGGTGAGAGGAAACACCCAAATGGCTGACAATGCATGGGTAATATGCAGCTTGGAGTACACTACCTGAGACTCAATGTCTTTCACATTTAATCCTAGTTTTCCAACATGCTGGTCAACAAATTGCAAAAGTTCCTAAAGAAAAAAGAAAGGGAGAAAAAAGGGGAAAACAAATAACTTTTTCAGTATTTAAGTTTGGCCTAACAGATTTTGATGTCTATTTAAAAAGTAAATTACCTTTTTTACAGCATCCAGTTTATCTGGAGCACAGCTAAATAATTCATCAAAGGCATCATCTTCTGTATCAAAACAACATTAATTGGTTTTATTTTGGATAACTGACAGATCAGAGCTTTAATGTGGCTCCAGAAGGAGAAAGGTAGTTGCAACTTACAAGCCAAGGAGGAAAAGAGCAGCAGGCAGGCAGGGAAAGATGCTGCTTTTATATTTATCAGAGGACAGGATGACAGACTTCCCTTCAGTCTGACCACATCAGAGAAAACAATTTACTGCATTAGCTCTGTAATTTTCACTTGCAGAAGTTCTCAGTTTGTGTTGCCACCAATCTGAGCACTGGCCAACTTTCACATCACTACGGTTTATCTCTTTTGACTTATGTTGGTTTTAACCCTGAACCTCTGAGATAAACACAGGCAGCAGAGAAGAGCTGTACGTTTTACTGCTCTCCCCAAACCAAATTCAGTTACATCAAATTTGCAGAAAAAAATACCAGCCTCCTTCCTTCCAAAAACCACAAGCAAGATATGAAGACACTGCCCTTCCTCTGAAAATTCAGAGATCTCAAAAATGGCCAGTTCTGCCACCCAGTTTAAAGTGGGCAACGAGCTGGTGCCAGCAGAGCTGTGCCAGAGAAGTAGCAGGAGTCTAAAAACTTCCAAAGAAATGAGATCCATCCAAGTCCCACAATCACCTCCCCTTTCTGCCCAGGTGCAGCAAAAGCAGGATCAGTCTCCTCACCCAGCCACAACACAGCTGTGGCTCAAGCATGAGAGAAGTGTTTGAAACCCCCCCGAGCAACCAGAGGCACTCTGGCAGCACAATTAAACAAGGAAGCAGTGTCTGCAGCACAGGAGAGCAAAGGCAGCTTTGCTGAAGGGAAATTGCTCCCAAAAGACAGTGACAGAGAAGGCTCCTGTGTGAAAGGGGTTCCTCAGGTTTCTCTGTTCTGCCTGTTTGGGGGTTGCTGCAGGAGCAGTGTCAGGGAAGAGGTGAATCCATCCCACAGATCAGAGCGAGCCCTCTTCTGGAGCCACGCCTGGGGATTTCTCCCTCTGCTAAGAAAGCTGGGTCAAAAATAGACAGAGAGCATCTTGAAGAGTGAATTGCAGATTTCTGGTCCCAGCAGAATCAGCCCACTGGAAGAAAGAAACACTTAAATATGGGTTGAGTTTTTCTCTTTTTTTCTCCTTTTTTTTTGTGTGTGTGTGTGTTTGGGGCAGAGGGTGAGTGTTGGAGACTTTTTCACAATTTCAGCCCACACTAGAGAACACTCCGTGAAACAAGTGATAAATATATATTAAATGATATAATTTGCTCCTCTACAAAGGATGAAAATGCCAAAATAAAGGGCACAGCACAGAATTCAAACGGTTGCCTTGATTCTCTGGGGATGCAGGAGACTCCTTTGCAGCAGGGAAGAGCAACTCACACTGAAGCCTGAGCAGTGCACACGTGGACATTTTTCACCTCAAGTGTTTCCCAGCCCTCAAAAGCCCTAAGGGTAAAATCTCTGGGGACGTTGGTTTGGCTGAGCTGCCATCCACAGCCGAGTACCAGTGGATTTCAAAATCTCATTTGCAAACTGTGGGAAGGAAAACACCTTAAACCAGTAGCCACGAGAACCACGGTTCTGCAGGCTTTAAAAATAGTTCCAACAGTGAGTATGACCCATGCACAAATCCAAGCAGCATTTTGCCCCTTTTTTGGGTCATCAACCCACCTTCATTTTCTGTCTCCCCTCCCCAATTTTTGCCTGTAGTCCACAGGCGAAGTGACAACCCAATTTCCAAGCTGTATTGTGTGAGTATGAACAGGCACTAACAGAAGATAGTTGGAGAAAAACACCAGAAAAAAAAAATCCATAAATCTCCATTAACTTTAGTGGGAACATACTGATTTTATCATGAGGTAAAAGTGGATCAGGACATGGTGTATAATGAAACACTGAACTTGGCAACGCCAGCACTTACTTGACTGTGCTTCTATATTCTCTCTGGAAGTGCAATAAAAAGCAAGAATTAGAAAAATGATCAAGCAGACCTGATCTTATTCATGTGCTTTGCTTATCTGCTATCTTGTAAAGCAGGAGATAAAGTTCAAAGTGGCACTAACTTTGTGTCAGAGTGACTTTCCAACAGACATTTTTAAGTACACTTTATATCTGTGAAGGGTCTTGGAAGCATATGAGATTTTAACTGGCCCACATACCAATGAACATTTATTTTACAAGCACAATCCTCAATATTCTCTTCCAATAAGCTGCTCATGATATTAGAGCTTGAAGATGCTCTGGCATATAAAAAATGATAGTAGGAAAATCTGTTTCTAGTTCCTAGAATGATGTCCATGTTTTTTCAGTATATAAATGGTATCCTACTACTTCACTCCTTTAATAATGCCAGTACCTCATACACTCAGCAAGCTAAAACATTTCTTTCAAAGTAAAAAAAGAACTGCCTTCTTTCTCTTTATTTAGAGACACAACAGCAACAAATTAAAAGTAAATTTAAACCTTTGTGGCTTTGGAAAATTTCCAATTGAGTCTGGCACAGGTAAATTTACACTACTGTAATTTTGTTACTATATTTGCCATGAAATGCCATGGCAATGACAAATGCTAAGCTTCAGAGATAATCATGCATATTGCTTTAGGAAGGTTTATATATAGAATAAATAAAGGTATTGCACTATAACACCAAACATGAAGAGGAGAATAAAAAAAAAAGTGAAAAAATCAGAGAAACAACTCACATTCATATTCATGCCTGGGCTTACATATTTTTCATCACCATAATCCCAGCTATTTTTTGTAAGGGGGAACACACCCACAATGTTTCTTTTCTGATTGACAGTGTAAAAACCAGATATAGTTTTATCTTACTTGTTTTCTGTGACACATTCCACTGCATTTGATGTCTTTAATCCTCCAGAGGTGGTCTGTTGAGAGGACAATAAACAACGTTGGGTTCGTCACATAAAAAAAAATTCCATGAGCAAGTTTTCATGACCTGTTTGCTGCCTTAAGTGATCATCAGAGGGCATTTATTCAATAACTCCAGTATAATTAGTACAAGTATTTTGAGAGGTTTCTGCTTTCTTCTGCTCCCTTCAGTCTCCAACAGGAAATCTCTTTCTTCCCCACCAGAGGAAGTCCTTGGTGTTTGCTGCTCTTGCCTTTCAGGCAGTGAGAAACATTCTGTGCTTACACACTGGTGGTGCTAATTTTTGCAATTAGATCCCACATTGTGGGATATTTTACATTCTCCTACAGTCTCAGAATTTAAGGAATAAAATAGAAGAAGAAAGCATGTAAATATCTGCTTGTAGAGAACAATAATAAAATGTGACCCCAATGACAGGGGAGTAAAAACTCCCATCACCTACAGAAAGAAATCTTCAGCATAAAAAAATCTTTATGATTTACAAATACAAGCTTCTATTTGAAAACATTTAGAGATAGTAACAGCAGAATATCTTAATTTTCTTCTTTACAGAGATCAACAGCTGCTTTCTGTTTGGACCATTCCTTTGTTTAGCTGAGGAAATAAAAGAGCACAGTGCTGCTCCCCTTTTACAGGCAGAGTAATGCAAATTGAAAACTAAACCTAATCCAACAAACTCAAAAATTAAAAGGTGTTGTTCACAGAAAACACAAAAAAATTCTCTTTCACAGAAAAATCTCTTTCACAGCTGCACACACATTTCTCCTAACTCTAAGCAGGTCAGCCTTGTGAAAGGACTCTGGGATCCACTGTAACAAATACTGAAACTCCAAATACCTCGATGGTGATTGTTTCCACTTGAACGTTTGGGGGCAGAGCCAGGCTGGGTTCAAAGTGCTTTGCTATTGCAACCAGAAGATGCAGTGTGCTCAGTAAGTCCTTTGCCAAGATAGCTGTTGAGTGTAAAGGAAGAAAACAACGTTCAGTGGGCAAAACAAGTGAACTTCCCCCACAGCATCGTGAATTCTCCCTGTGCAGAGGGCCCCAAAGTCATGGAGGGCACTGACACAGGTGGGACACCTGACTGGGGTTTAAATAATATCAAAATTTAGCAATAGCACAGCTCAAAAGTGAGACACACAGGGATGCTGAGGGCTCTGAAGTGATCCACAAGCCACACACTTGGAGGAGGCAGACCCAGGCTGGATCAGATATTTCTGTCTCACTTTTGATTCAGCTGGTAATTGAAAACAGGCTCTTTAATTACTGTTCTGGCAGCACACTGCCTCACAGCAGCCTTATAGCACAGGAAGCCTGTGATGGATAATTTTCTTCAATTTCACTTCTGCACCTACATTCCACACTCCATTTCAGCTGACTTTCTTCCAGTTGCAAAGACTTGGCCACAGCTTCCAGAATCACAGAGAGTTTCTGTCGCTGCTTTTTTTCTGTTAATGCAATCTTGTCAACATCCAGCTTGAGAGATCCTAAGTTTTCTTTTACAGAGGGTCCATAGGAAGAAGATGGATGTATTTAAACATCATTGTAGGGAAAAAGAAAACAATTAGAAACGTAAAATGACAGCAAAGCCCACAAAGTCTTGTTTTAAATGTTCAATGCCATTTAATAGCTCTGCAAAATGAGGACTCAAGTCAGTCCTTGTAGCATCATCCTCCAGCCCCAGCACTTCACATTCCTTCTACAGAAACCCAAGGAGTGAATCCTTGCTGTAGACAGTGTACAGAGTCAATATCAATTCATATATGGAAGAAATCCCAGCTCATTGCTCAGGCAAGTAAACTATGAAAATCAACCACTCCTGCTCATGTTTCTTCCTTGGTAGAAAGGAGATGGATTTGAAAGACATCCCCAAAGAGAGTGAAAAGGGAAAGAAAAATGCAGTAGGGACAGGAGAGATGGAGAAATAGAAATAGGTAACAGGCTGCTCCAGGAGGTCACATCTTTATGCCAAAATACTCTTAGATTTTTACCAGTTCCAGTACCAGAACAGTTCTTTAGACCNATGGATTTGAAAGACATCCCCAAAGAGAGTGAAAAGGGAAAGAAAAATGCAGTAGGGACAGGAGAGATGGAGAAATAGAAATAGGTAACAGGCTGCTCCAGGAGGTCACATCTTTATGCCAAAATACTCTTAGATTTTTACCAGTTCCAGTACCAGAACAGTTCTTTAGACCCAAAGTTTTTAAATTTTTTTTTTTTTAAGGCAGGAAAACACATATTACAGTACTGATTCCATCCAATGTTTCTGATAGCACCACAAGCCACCTTTGTTCTCCTGGCTTGTGAAACCCTCCTTCCTTTCAAAAGCACTGAGTTTCACACTTCATTGTTAACCTTTCAATTATGTCAACTAGCAGGTAAAAAGAATTTCTTAGAAGTAAAATAACCATAAAAACAATCAACAATAGTGGGAATTTGTTCAGAATTGTGATTATCACAGCTGGGCCCCAGTGCAGTGAAAGTGATGGCAGGTCCCTGCTTCTGCCACTCCTGAGGTTTATCCTCTGACTGGAAAGTTCTTCCACAAGACATCTGCAAGAACTAAACTCAAAGGAGCAGCTCACCCAGGAGATGATGAAGTACCAGCCCATCATACAGGTCTTCCTCCAGACTTTTAACTACTATGTGTTCCTCTTTCAGAGTTCTGTTGATCCACTCAGTCAGGAACTGCAGGGGAAAACAAAACAATTCTATTGCTGTTGTTCAGACAATACAGCACTCGGTGCTATATTCTGTTTCACCTCTCTCTTCAGTCCCTTATCTCAGGTCTTGGTTTGCTCTCAACCTCCACTTCCTCCAAGCTTTTTGGTTGTTTTTTAAAGGGTTAGTTCTTCCTAATTTTCAAGTGAGATAGAATTTCACTACTCATATTCCAAGGAATTCTGTTATACAGCTGGGGAGAGAGACCCTCTTCCCACTTCCACCAGGGAGAAGGCTGCACAGTACACTTCCCATCCCCTGCCTTCATCACACCTCACAGAATTCACACAAATTCAACTGCCAAACTTGTTTGTGGGAAAGGAAGCTTTGCTCATTCTGTGGGTAGTTTCTTGTACTCATCCACACTACTAGCACTCCTCCCTCTCATCTCCTGGTTTTGTTTTCTTTTTCTTTCTGCAATATTGTACCACTCAGTCCCCAAATACCTTCTTGGAACTTTCTTACATGGCAGTCCTCCCACCGGCCTCCCAATATCCTTCCTGCCTGTGCAAGGGGAAGCTGCTCAGGAAGCCAAGGCCTGGCTACAAAGGGAGAAGAACCACATGTGCTCCTAGACAGGAGAACAAAGCAGCTCCTCAGCACTTCTCCAAACATGTGTTTTATTCACGTGTGTTGAGAGAAAGGGAAGATGACCTGGTGAAGCAAAACAGAAAAGCAGTAGCCCCAGCTGGCTGCCAACATGAACATCCCCCTTGTAAGAAGGAAAGGGCATTGCTTGTATTGCTGTGATTGTTATGAGTGAGTGTCTGGAGTGGATAATATCCTTCTCACTTGCTGTAAACACAGGAGAAAATTCGTAGCAGATTCCTGTGAGCTCGCCAACATTAACAAAAATGTAAGAAGGGTTTGAAAAGAAAAGTCTCTGAGACGCCTGAGACTGCACAAGAAATAAAAAGGCCTGAACTGAGAAGCTGTCAAACTGTAATACAAATCCTCTGCTAAGGAGTAGCAAGAGCAGAAATCTGTGCTCTTCAGCTGATGCTTGGTGACACTTGGGATGTGTGAGAGGGAGAGCAGCACCCCCAACACAAGAGCACAGCCAGAGGGGAGTCAGAAAAGCAGCAAGTGCTGCTGAGTACAGACCTGTGACTTCCCTTCTTTGCTCTCCCAGCTCGACACAGCCACATCCAGAGCCTGCAGCTCACACAGCTCTGCTTTCTGCCCAGCTGTGGGGGCCCTGCTCAGCTGCAGAGCACAGCCCCGTGTCTCAAAAGGAGTAAACAGGGAAAGTAGAAAAGGAATACTCTCAGAGTTTTGCTGCTAGCTTCCAAATGGAACCATCTTCTCTTTTACATGCAGCTGGATATTTATATACCCTACAGGGAGCCATTTCCTATTTCTCAGTTCTCCAAAGCCCCCCCCAAAATGAAAATGCAGTGAAACAGCCTCTCTCCCCAGCGAGTTTCTTCACTTCCTTTGTTCTTCCCTTGAAGATTCCTCCCTGTCCCTGTCCCCATCCCATCTGCTCCTCTAGAGAAGCCATCAAATCTTTAGATTAAGAAGGCAATCAAGGGGCACTGATGGGCACCCAGGGGACTTTGCCTCCCTCAGGACACAATTTCCATCTCCTCATCACCCAAAGAAAAGAAATTAGACAGTGATGACCATCGTTTCAGGAATCTCTGACAGGAAATAGATGAAGCACTGAAGCTCACAGAAATCTTCATAACTGAGGAAAACTCTTCATTTTTGGCAACCTCAAAATAACAAATCCAGTCTTTCTGCAGACAATATGATTGCATTGTGCAGCACCACCTTTCAGACTTTCCCTGTTGTGTAACAACATCATGAAAGCCTGACACAAAATCAAATCTTTTTGATCAAATGGGCACAAATACCTAATATAGAAACACACCTACCAACACATTAATAAATGCTACAAAATACAGACAACAGCACCTATCTTAAGCTGCTTTTTGTAATATTTATAACAACTCCATCACCTCCATAATGCAAGGAGTGCTGGTCTCATGAGACACATGCCACTTTTCTTCCAGGAAATTTCAGCACGTGGACTGTGCCACTAGAGAAACACAGAGATGGAACACACCAGGGAGACTTTCAAAATTAGATGGAAATAAAGGACTTGCCTGCAGTCACCTCAAGCAGGTGATGTACCATACAACAGCCTGAAAGCTTTCATCCCGAATTCCTGGTGACTTGCACCCTCCTCATCCCATCCCACTCTGCTCTCTGCTAACCTTGCCAGCTGAATGGTATTCAGCAAATCAGTAGAACAACCCTAAAAGTCACCATGGGATCAGTGCAGCAAACCTGCACCTGCTGTCTGCAGCAAATGCTGATGTGGGTCTGCTTGTGGTCCCAGCCTGGTGTTTCAGCTGGATTCTCATCACTGTTACTTTATCACCTCAATGAAAGAGCACCTGGGTGCTTCTGGTGGGGCTCACCCACACAGCCCAGCTCAGGAGAGGTGTCACATCAGAAGCCACTCGGGTTTGTGTCTGCACTGCACTCCCAGCAGTGCTCTCTGCATTGGAAGCCTGATCCTGTAGGGCCCCAGCCACCCTGAGGCTGTGCTGGAACAAAAGCCCTGCTCCTCTTGTGTGGAGCCCAAATGCCAAAAGCAGAGCTCATTCCCACCTGTAGAGAGTGGGGGACTGGGGTCAGAGAGCTGGGCAATTTGCAGGGCTGAAAGAGGTGAGAGAACCAGGTTCTTTGTTTCTTTAACACAACTCGAGGTGAGGGTTAAGTTATGCAGTAAAAGAAGTGGTACCTGTTTCAACTCTTCCAGTTTGGGGTTGTTGCTTGAGGTTGGTTTTATGAGTTTCCTCTTCTCACCTATGGAAGGAAGCAAACAAGATCCATCACAATTTTCAGATATGACTAAAGCAAGTTTGTAGCTAAATCTGCTATCAGTCTGATATTCCCAATACGGCTAATTGCCATTTGTAGAAACATTCCTTTTTTATTTTAACTAATTCCTTATGAGCAAGGAACTGATACAGCAGATGATTGAGCCTGCTGTTGGAAATTATGCTTCAGTGTACTTCAGATCAGTAGGATGTAGATGGACAATTCTGGAAAGAGGAAAACACTCTTGGCCAGATCCACATGTGTGAAACTTAACTTTCAGTTAAAGAACCAGCTGGACTTTGTGTGGCTTCTTCATGATCTGCCCCCAAAGAGTCAGCAGCCAAATCACACACCCAGATCTTACTCCTTTCTGATACAGCCATGGGATTACTGCTAAAAAACACACAATTCATTTGCACAGCACATTTTCTGTTTGGCCCTTCAGGTGGTTCTTGGGGCATTTTTCTATCCTGGTTCATAAAGCACATACCTTTAGCAATGGCACCCTCAGGTAGGAATCGATCAGGTGTAGAAGGCTGTGTAAATGCATTTAAAAAGTCTGGATCCATTGTCTTTAATCACTCCTGGTAAACTGGTAAAAAACATAGCAGGGAAGGGAACATGACTAAAGGCGTGTAAAGATCAAAATTAGTGCTAAGAGGAAAACAACAACAGAAGGGGTTTTTTTATCAGTTACTATTTCATCACTAGTTGCTTTAAAATACCTGGAAATATTTTTAAATGTGTGCAAGGAAAAAGAAGTTAAAAATAAATTTCTTTTTTTTTGCTGTTAATCATCAAAATATAAGAAAAAAATACCCAAAGACCCAAAGTACTAAAACTTGCTTTAATTACATCTAATTCTATTTTCCCTCTATGAGATAAGTAAAATCCTATTTTGGCTGAAGTGAAAAAGAAGCTTTCAGTCCCTAGGTATTAATGGATATGTGCTAGAAAATATAAAAATCACCAATACTTAAGAGTATTAAATCAGGGACCCAGTAGTTAAAATACTGAGATAAGCTTATAAATATAAGCAGCTTCCTTTATTAAACTAACTGGTACAGCTGTGGGGAAATGAGGACAGGTATTGGAATCTAAATAGTCTCTTTTACAAATTCTAGTAGAGAATAAGGAAAGGCCTGAAATTCAGAATTTGTAACATAATGTAGCATAATATCCTCTAGGGCCTCAGTCCTATGTGTCAGTGAGAGTCCAAATTGCTACCCTGGGTAAGACTAACTTGCCTGGTATCCAATCCCTTCCAGTACCTTAGGGAAAAAACCAGCACCCCAAAAACTCTAAGCAGTGCAAGGATACAGAGATATCTCCCCAAAACACTTCTCACTGTGGTCTCTGCTCCTCTCGTCCTAAGTCCTGTTTGTTTTTTCATCACTCCTGACACTTTATTGGGAATTATCAATCGGATCCCCAAGATCTTATTCCTAAGTAGCAACACACCCTTCAGAGCCCACCATTTATTGTGTTTCAGCTCACATCTATCAATATTGATTTCCCACGTGCATTTCGGAGCCTGAGAGCTGCAGTTCTTTGGCATTTAATACTCTCATTGCTTATGACTCCTAATTAGCATTCACAAGCAGCCCTTCACGTGGCATTGCAGCCTGCTGGTGAGGCTTGGTCCCAGGCAAAGGACACCAAACTGCAGGGACAACATGAAATGGAACATGCCAGGCTTGGGACGCCTCCTTGGGTGAGCTGTTTAATGAGAAGCAGGAAAGGTCAGAAGAGCTGGTTCTCTCCCACAGGTTCCCATATTTGCTGCAAGCAGCCCCTGCTGCCCCTCAGTTGAATTTGCTGCTCAGAGCTGTGACTGACATCCTGCTTTTTCCAGCCCCCATCCTCCTGCACAACTTCTTTATCAGTGCTTGGAGAGGAGAACGCTGCGAGAGACAACTGCTTGAATACTGACTCTACCGACATTTAATTATGGCCTCTTTAAATAAAACAGATGCTTAGTTATGGGCTATTCAAAGGAACTGGCATTCTCTGAATGAAATGCTGGTTTCTCTGAGAATGCCATGGATGTACAGGTTTTGCTTTAAAGCCAAGGGGGGTTTGATTTCTCCTGTGCCACCTGCAGTGGCTGCCAAGGAGTGAATTGTTCCTAGGTCAGGGGCTAGGCTGTTGCACAACCTTGCAATGTCACAACTACTGATAGAAAACTAATTCTCAAGCTGGGTCAGAACAGCTTTTTCTCCTCCCTGAGTCTTCACAGAGTCTGGCTCCCAGACATCCCCAAGGTACCACACAAAGCACTAATGAGTTGTGGTTTCTGGCTTACAGCTGTGGGATATACACAGGGCACTTCCCAGTGTTACCAAACTCTTTTATTTCATGTTTGAAAGGGCAAAAACCCTGCTCTGCCTTAGCTCAAACACATTTCCTAAGAAGAGTTGCCCAAGTAGATCACACAAAGGAGGGGGAAAAAACCCAAATCAAGTGGAAATGTTAATGCTACTATTTCTGCCTTGGGAAAACCAGAATTAAAAAATAAGTAAGAAAAAAGAGAATGTGCATTGTGAGCCCAGTTTAAAACTTAACTTCACTTTCTTGTGTAGTGCCAGACTTTTTAGGAGCCATCTTTGCTCATTAGCATCAGAAGAGATGTTATCTTAGTAAGAACAATCCACACAGACACAGAAAATCTTCCCGTTAAGAACAACAACTATGAAAAAAAAAAGCGCCCAAAGGAGCCCCACTTTCCAAACTTACTGTTCTGTCCTTCAGGAACTCTCCAGAAGCTCTTGCAAGGCCCTGTGCCAGCAGGCAGGATGCGATTTTTGGGGGAGAGGGCTGGGGCCAGGCTCGGAGGTGTCCCATGCACACAGGGGGAAGTTCTGCCTCTGCCTCCTGCTCTGCTCTTAAAAACGAAACCACGGCCGCAGCCGGAACTGCATTGTCTGAGTGCTGGTGCCTGCTGCAGAGCCTGCCATAAACAGGGGCCCCAGTGCAGGAAACATGCAGCCCTGCAACTGCTGGAACACCAGAAAGTGTCAAAAAAAAAAAAAAAAATAAAGAGATGATCGCTCTTGGGTGGCACCGCTCAGCACGACTGGGCTGCTCTGGGGTGACTCACAGGCCACTTTTGCTTTGTATATAATAAAAAACATTAGCCAAGAGCAGACAAGATCGTGCTCCAGTACACCTTTTCCTCGTGCTCCTTTCTAAAGCAGATCAGGACTACTGTACCTACCTGGCAGAAGGAGAAACTCAAGCAGAAAATTAATTCATTTGTCCTCAGAGAGGCAGTTCATGACACCAGGGCCCAAAATCCTCCTGTGAAACAAAAGTTACCTCCAGCACGCAGTGCTGCTGCTCTTCCTCCCCTTTTACATCACTGATGAAAGAGGAAGAGTTTCCTACAGAAACCACCTTCCCTGCACCTTCCCTTCAGCTCTGACTTGCATTTATTAACTGTCCCAGCAAGCAAAAGCAGCTCTGCAGCCCCCCATGAACTCCATTAATAATAGCAGCCAGCGACACTAATTAAGCTGGTTTAGCAAGAGTTAAACTCCTGTGTTTAGCTGCATGCCAAAGATAAGAATGGACAGTTTGGCATGAGCTAAGTGGGGTGAAGGGAAGTGGGTTGAGAACAGATTTCTTGTTGCCATGAATTCATAGTAACCAACAATTTAACCCAAAACCCTGAATCAAAGTGCAAACCTAACTACTTTCTCAGCAGATAACAAGCAAAACAACCAAGAAATTTAGAAAAGAGACTGAGAGTGGCTTATTACCTGCTCAGAAGTGCATGCTGCTGTCTGGACATCTAGTTTAAGTCAAAAACAAAACCAAGGTGTTATTGGAGACGTTATCAGGAACCCTGGACATTTCCAGTTTCCTGTCAGCAGGCAGAGGCAGCAAGAAGAACTGAATCTTTCTGTAATTATGAGGTCTCCCCCTGCTCCAATGGGCAACAAAACAGACTTGGAAGTCTCATTCAGAACTACAGCACATCAGTGCTAAAATAAAAAGTCTGAGGCACACACGATGGACAAGCACCTATTTTCCTCCAAAACCTGATGTTGTGCCCAGTGCATGGAGTATCCAGACTGCTGTAGGACAGCAGGAGTCAGTTCTGTGTGAGTTGCATTTGAGTTCATGCTTTTGATGCCAAAAGATTTTTGCTTTTTAATACATTTTTCCTATATTTGCGGCTTTGCAGACTGTTAATACATGGTTATATAGGTCCCAGTAATTTTCCTACTTGTCCTCTTAGATTTTTAGAGTAATAAGTTAACCCTTTTAACATTCCTGAAATTCTGCTGAGCCTTATTCCTCAAGAAGAGAACCTCTAACAAGGACATTTTGTTTGGCAAACAGGATCTGAGGAAACATCACAAGAAAATAGAGCAAAGAAGCCCCTGGACCAGCTCCAAGAGGCTGACCCAGGGATGGGTGTTTTTGTACCTTCTGCAAGCACATCTCATGCACAAACCCCCAGCCCCCACACGAAAATAGCCACTGAAGAACAATTCAAGGATTCAACAGCAATAACAGGTTCTGACAATGCATTCTCCTGCTTCTCCACACAGCCCTGCTGTACTGAGAGCCTCTCTACGCTCTCTCCACACCAAGCAAAGGGAAGCTCACCATTCAAAAGTTCTCCCCACAGATTTTTCCATTGAGGAAAAAAAAAAAGAGAAAGAAGTAGAAAACATAGTGATGGTTCTTTGTTTATTTGAATAAATAGTACAACTGTCAAAAACCATGCATAAACACTCCTGCTGTGAATTTTAGCAAACATAGCATTGCATTGTAACTTGCTTACAGTACACAACTCCAACATATGACAAGTCCAGAATTTTATCTGCAAGGCTGGTTTTTAGTAGTTAGAAATCCAGAGTAGACACTGTTAAAAACAGTAGAAAAGATTCTTAAAAAATACATTAATACTGAAAGCACTGAGAAGTGGGGAAGAGGAGTAAGAAATCCTATAAGGTTTAAATTGCTTTAAAAAAAATCTGCCACTGTCGGTTTTTCATCTTGAAAAACAAAATGCAGCTGAGAACTATCTCAGCTTCTTCTGATGTATCTAAAAGTCAAGTTGCATGGACTGGAAAAGAGACATTCATTAAGTCCTTACAAATGAGGGAGCTTTGATGCTGCAGAGCATTCAGCATTCCAGATGAACCCAACAGGATTCAGACTGGTACCCATAAATAAAACCCCAGTAACACAAAGACACCATGAATAACATTTTCAACACTGACTCAGCTTTCTGAGAGGCAAAGAATTATCATGCATGTCCACAGAAAGGCATGACAGAAGCAGGCATTCAAGAGAAGCTTTACCTACATGGCTCCTCCTGGGCTGACTGGGATGAAGCTGCACTTCAGTTCCATCTGCCCTGCTCACAAATCTGGTTAACAACAAATACAGTCTCTACAGAACAGTGAGCTGCCCAGACAGCCAGGACAGCCAAGGAATGAAAAAACTATTTTCCAACATCTACCAGCAAACAAGACCACAGCACAACAGGCTGTGACACCTACCCCCAGCCTGACCCAGGCAGCAGCCCTGGCTCACAGGGATATCAACAGAAGGAATGATAAAGGAGACCCATGGTTGTAACAAGGGGACCAGAAACACGTAATTCAACAAAACAGACACTTTTGTAACCTGTCATAACCTGCTCATGTGCCCTGAAGATGCCAGCTGTATGATCCCAACTCAGAAACAGCCATTCCCCTTTCCAAAGCCAAATCACACCATCATCAAGCTCTTCTTTTTATCTTTTGTTCGCTTTTGATATTAATACTGCTTGCAGTTTCAAAAACTAGACTCTCTGGAGGTCTTTCCAAGCAACTTGGAGAATATAAACAGAGCTGGCACCTCCATATCACCTGAAGGGAGGGGGCTGAAATGACAAATCTAACAGATTTGCTTCCTGCAGATAACTCTGCATTAAACTAAAAGTTTGAGAGACCTGTCAGTTCAGTGACCTTCCAGTCTCATGATACCTTTGTTTCTCAGCACAAAAGTTAGGTCAATTTCATTCAGCTGCCAGGAGAGCTGTCCCACCAGGCCTTAGTACCTGTTCCTCTAGAATAACTGCTGCTGGTGTTTAGTGGCCCCATCTGAGCTGCACATCCACCCATTCCAGGCTCAGTATAAACAACGAGAGGTCAGCTCCTTCCTGAAGTACAGGCAAAGCAAAGATGCCCCAGAGAGCCTTGCAGAGCAGAGGAATCTGAATTTTTCATGCAAAGAAAGGGCAACTTCCTTTCATCTTTTTTTTTTTTTTTTAGAGGTATGAGGGGAGGTGACCCACGTAATCCAAATACTAGAACTCAGAACCCAAAAATATCCAAAGAAGCAAAAGTTCATTTCTCTCCCTTTGAGATGAAAAAATGTTTGAGAAGGGAGTGAGAAAATCCCAATTGTAAAATTATACCATTCAAATAGCATGTTTCCTCTTGAGCTCAAAGGCAAATAACATTTGGAATAAGAAACCTATTTTTAGGGAAAGAAGATGCTGACTTACAACAGGACTCAAGTGAGCCCATGGAGCAGAGCAATTCTACCTGCTCTCCTTCGGGGCACTCTGCTTAGTGTTTCACCCAAAGAAATGGCTGCCCATAAATCAGAAGTTGCTGCTGTGATACCTAAAAGCAGCAATCAAATCCCTCCTCTATGTGCTCGAAGGAAAAGTGTGATATTGAACGCACAGTCCACAAATCATTTACTCCAGAAATGCCAATCCCATTCCCTCCTCAAAAATCCACCCAGATGCCTCCTCTTCCAGCAGATTCCCCCTGTTAATTTCAGGAAGGCCTGGGGGAAATGCACTAAGCCAGCCTGTGTGACCAGCTCCTGACCAACCTGACTGAAGCTGCCTGCTTAACAGGTGACACTGGCCCTAGCAACCAAATTTCTCCTAGAAAAGAGATTCAATAAAAAACAGACATTAAAAGATTAGTTGATCATCCCATTGCAAGGCTTATTGTGTGTAAACACTGAATGGGAGTTGTTGTCCTGTTTTTGAAAGCCTTCTGAAAAGTTTATATTCTCGAGTCAGATTTTCTCACACACTGTACTAGAAACACCAGCTTTGTTTCCATTCCTTCTTGGAGAAGGGAATCTGATGGACTGGGCACTTCACCAGTCTGGTTGAGAGGTGGGATTTCATCTTCCAATCCTCTCTCACTTTGCAAACCCTATAAATTGTGTATCCATAATAAACAGGCTCTTTTCTGGGGGCTGCTGCTGCTCTCTCCATTGTGGTGAGACCCTGTCCTTCTTTTCCTGTCCTGTTGCCACGGGGAGTAACACTGAGTGGATAGAGGTGAACACAAAAACTGAAGCTTTTGCCATCAGCTTCAGACAGTGCCTGTAATTCCCCTCAGCCCAACCCACCCAGGAGAACACACAAAACCTTCTTTAATAGAAAAGGCTCAGCTTCTGAATGAATTAAGCCTGGAAAAATCATCAAATGCCAAATGCCTTGCAAGCAAGGAGTGTGCAAAAGGAAATCTTCTGCAGAAGCAAAGAGTCTTGAGCCGTGAGGAAGGTCTCATGATTTCCCTGCTCGTTAAGGTAATTAGTGGTATATTTCCTTTCTCAGAAGAACCCTTGTGGATTACAGCCAACAACAGATCCAGCTGCTAACAGTGTGAAATACCTACACATTATCAAGTGACCTAGAGAATACACGTGCATCGTTTTTAGTGGGATTGTCTTACAAACAGCTACAGAGGGAACACATCAGCTGTAGGAAGAATGCGTGGAGTACACAGCAAAAGGCACAATGGGAGCATGCAGAGGGTGTGTTTATTGTAACTTCTGCCTGAGGAGGCTGAAGGATGAAGAGGCCTCAGCAGCTTCCAGCATCACTCAACGTTCTTGTACTTTGTGAAAAGGTTGTACAGGACCCTGAGGGTTGACTTCAGGTCCAAGTTGACAACATCTGTGGAAGAAAAGGAGAAATCCTTAATTTGCACTTTTTTTTCCTCTCATTTGTCCTGACAGGAGCAGAAGTCCCCACATCTCTGAGCTGGTCGAATTGTAAAAAAAAAAAAAAAAAAAAACAAAAAAAACCACAGAGTTCTGATGTCCCCAAGCCTTTTTAATGTCCTGCACGATGTGCTTCAAAACAGCTTTACAATCATGCATTCAGAACAGCTTTACAATCATACATTCAGAGCTAACTTCTCTCTGGGAAACAGAAGGTAATTCCCTTCCTCAGCTAAAACTGGCTGCAGAGAAAGTCTGCTTCTGTCAGAGAGCTGGGATAAAGGCTTTGGGAAATACTCCTGCAGACTTCTCTGGCCACAGAAGCAGTGAACAAGCAGCCACACACCTCGTGAGGTGCTGAACCACATCCACAGCTCTGTAGTGATACAGTCCCTCAATTAACAAAGCCTGAAGCCTCAGCAGACTCCAAGCTTTTTATTATTTAATGTCCCTTCTTATGATGCTAGGCCAGGGAACAGGCCTGGAACAGCTCTCAAGAAAAAGCTTTCCTGTTAGCACCTCTCCACCTATGCTACAAGAAAATGCCAAGAATGCAGGGATTCTGGGGGGAGGCACAGCACAGAGAAGGCTGAAGAGATAGAAAGAAAGCTGGGGTATAACATGCAAGAAATGAGGAGGAAGAAGCAAAAAATATACAGTGAACAGTATATGTGGAAGGAGAAGTAAGGAAGAACAGATGATTAAAAAACCATCAAAATCCCTAGGAAGACAGTCAACTGCTAACAGGCCAAGTACAATTAACATGAGGTGCAAGGGAACCCCACACTGCCTGCTTTGAAGAGTCACTGCCAGGACCTCTCCACCCTTCCCTCCCACCCCACACTGGATACCACTCTAACCCCCACACTTCATCTGCAATGGTCAGTAATCTCAAACATTGTTTCTACCCTTTTTTCCTGTATTATTTTACATTATTTCATTTATGATTTTCAGTTTGCATTTGCAGAAGGATCTTCTCCTGCCTCAAAGAAAGATCCTAATTGCTGTGAAGTCATTCACCCTGGAAAAATAAGTGTCCTAGCTGGTTAAATGAAATACAAAACTTCTAATTTTTTTCCAGGTGTCATAGAAAGTTAATACCCAGATTGAGACAAAGCAACACAAATTAAAATACAAGCTTAACACTGAATGTTTTCTTAATTTTCTTTTTCTTTTTTCCAGTGGTGGAAATTCCATCTCCATTCTTTGACAATGCAGACCAATGGTTAAATCACCACTGTTGCAAAAGTTACACAGTAATTCCAGACTGCCATTTTCCTAACTTTCAGACCTTGTTATGTCTTTGACTGCTGCATTAAAGAGTACAGAATGTGAAATGCATCCTCCCTGTGTGGGTGATTGCAGTGTTCCTTATTGATCAGTGCCTAACAGGTATTTCCAAGAATAAGCATATTCCCAGCCAGCTGTTTCTTGTAATAAGATAAAACATGCACAGTCATAACATTACCAACAACTACATCCACATAAATCAAGAATATTGTTTGCTACTGGTTCTCCTTAAAAAAAAAAACCCTGAAACCTTCCAGTTATCTGTCACTGAAATCTGATCACAGGAGTCCAGACTAGCACCAGCTGTAAGAATCACAAGAATTAGACCATGAAAAGCTTTCTGCTTGGATTGTTATTGAAAACACCAGCTGAATTTATAATGTAGCACTGAACAGCTCCTGAATAACTCACTAAAGCTCCACTTGGACACCTCAGTGAATCTGCTCCAGACAAGAAACATGGGCAGGCACAGAAAGTGAATCCTTTGGAAAGCCGTCAAGGGGCCCATTCACAGCTCCACTTTGTGGTACTGGAATTGGAATGGAATTGCACTTGAGATGGCCCTGCTCTGATGTCTGTGTGGCCAGTTCAGAGCCACCAGGCAGCTCCATACCTTCAGGGCGAGCTTTGGGCTTCTTCAGGCCTCCATCTTGCATCAGCTCAAAAGCAAAAGAAACATTGTGCACCTGAAAGAGGCAAAGTGTTTAGAATCTCAGAGTTATATGGGCACCAAAAACCTTTAATCTATCTTTTTTTTTTTTCTGCTTTATTCTCTCTGTACTTGATAATTCTGTTTAAATGAATATTAAACATTTACATGGTTCAGCGTGACAGAACCATAAAGTGCTTGGTGGGACCAGTTCCTGGGCAGGCTGTGCAGAGAACCTGCAAAACAAGCCAAGCACAACTGCACACAAAGAGCTTTCTGAACAAGCACCCACAGGTCACACAGGAGAATAAATGCAGAAAAAAGAAAATGGACAAAAAAAGGAAAGTGAAAGGAAGCAGGTGTCTTCACCTAATCTCTCCTTTGAGGAACAAAAATTATGATTTTAAAGAGATCTGCATAGCAGATTTCTTGTCCAGGCTTACTGAAATTTAGGCAAGGTGGTTAGCATTATGAATTCTGTGCAGTTTTGTTACTGCACATGACAGTTCTGGAGATACCTAGCTTGTTACTCAGGACTTTATTAACCTCTTCTACCTGCTGCAGTTCCTCTTCATTCATTGTGACAAAACCAATCACTTTCAGCGTGGTATTTTTTCCCCCCAAAGCACAGAGCCTACCTCTCCTTCTTCAGTTTACAAATCCCCATTCCTCAAGGCTGAGTCTCCACACAAAACCACAACGTGACTTCAGCAATAGCAGGT
The DNA here is from genome assembly GCA_013400775.1 of Chaetops frenatus. Lineage (NCBI taxonomy): Eukaryota > Metazoa > Chordata > Aves > Passeriformes > Picathartidae > Chaetops > Chaetops frenatus. The sequence goes on along the minus strand of VZTR01021351.1, from coordinate 281,009 downwards.
AATCTTTATGAATTTCAACCATTAATAATAAATTTGTAACCAAACAGACTCTGGCTGCAACTCAGCACCCTACATTTCTGCAAGGGCAAAAATTCCAGATAATGGGATTAAGAAGCAAGAGGAAGCTCTAAAGGATGTGCGAGATGTAATGAGAACCATCCTTCCCAGAGATGCACCCTTGCTCAGGGGCTGACTGCAACAATCCCTGGGGAAGCCATTGGGAAAACCCCATTTTAAACAGCACTCACAAAGCATTCCATCTTTTAACTTTAGCCAGTGTTCCCACTCCTGACCTAACCCTCTCCTGTGCTGCTGCAGCTCAGCCAACACAAAACTTGTCCTGTGCAGTACAGAAATTGGCAGAATAAAGAGCAGGGGGCACCTGCAGTACTGCAGCAGGAGCAGGCTCAGGATACTCTGATACACCCAGGTGCATGTGCAGGCCTGGGAACAGCTGCAGACAGAGGCAAACTTCTGGCTGTGACATTAAAACACAACCTCAACACTTCTCTCATCACTAACAGAAGGAGGGACACAGGGCAATGGAGCAAGTGTGGGGCTGAGAGCAAGAGACCCACACACAAGAATGCTTCAGGCAGTACCACAGCCTAAAATGTTGCTTTGATTCTTCAAATTACTCTACAGTACAGAGCACTCACTCTTCTATTTATTAATCCTGGAAATCTGGATGTTCATGAACTTTATTTGTGTTGTCTGATGCCAGGAACAGAGTACCTTTCTCCCTTAACTGTGGGAATTTACCCATTCCTTTCACAAATAGTCTTTAGTGGTTTTAACCATCAAGTGCCACAGCCAGTGCTCCTTTGCTAGAGCTCCCAAAGAGAGCACACCAGGTTCTGTTCCACCTGGCACAAGGAGAAAGGATGAAATAATTGGAAAAAAAGCATGTGATAATATAGAAAGAGCATAACCTGGGGTTTCTACCCACCTTTTGATCAAAACTTTCAGGAGTTAAGTAGAAGTTGTGAAGTGGAACAAAATAGTCTTCAAGGAGCCCCATAAGCAAAACCAAGTAAACACCATCTGCAAACTAAAGAGAAATACAAGGAGAAAACATCTGTTTGTAAATCAACATTCATAAACAAGGAGAACGAAGAATGCATGCCCCAAATTATGTATTTTGATTATTTCTTTGCTAACACAGAAGTGTGAAGTGGTTCAGGAGTCTGTTCTTGCTTTCCTCATGTTCATTTAATTTGCTTAAGGAATCCTGCCAACTTCACTGCAGTATTTTAAAAAACCCCAGAGTTCCTGAGAAACATGTTTGCAAATTATATAACCCCAGCCCTACTGCTACAGTACCTGGTCATTTCAATCACAACCCCTCTTAATTGGTGTGTGTTAGACATTCAAAGCTTTGCTCTTAATCAAAACTTGAAATTAAGTCTCCCCTGTCACATGTAGGAAGCTGAATTTCATAAAAGAATTTTTTTTTCCCTGAGTCAAAATAGATTGCTTCTGGTTTCAGCATTACTAAATAAAATCCTACTTGTTTTCAGCCATCCCATTCAGTGTTCCTAGCAGACCAGATGGCTACTGACTGGCCAAGGGGGGTGGATGTTGTACAGTTCTAAGGCTTCTCACTTGTGATCCTGGAATGGCACACCAAATAAATTCTTGGGTATCTCTAGGGCATGGAGCAACAATTTTTTGTGACAGATCAGATCCAGTCATCCATTTATTTCAGCAAAGCTGTAAAATAGCATTGAATGAATGACTGGGTCAAATGAATTACCCACACTCCTGGTATAATTCTCTGGATGCTGTGCTTATCTTTTGCCAAGACAATAAGATTACCACGTCTCATGGCTCAGTAAACTCTGGAAAGAAGATCTGCTTCTGCTTGGCCAAGCCCATGTCTGAAAATTTGCAATTTACACAGATTACACACAAGAAGACAAAGCCTCCTACCTGGGTCTCCAACTCTGTTACTTCCAAATTCAGTTTATTCAAGTGTTTGTTCACAAAGGTGATCAGAGACTATTAAAAAAAAAAAAAAAACCAGCAGAAACAGCAATGTCAGACACTACACTCAGTGCCGGTGTGAAAGGGTTAAAGTAACCTTTAAAGACATTTTTGAAACCATAATACGCGTGTTTGCTGCCTGCTTTTGCAGAGGTGAGAACACAGAGCTGCAGTTGCTGTTGCACCGGGTGCCAGCACTCAGCAGATGGTGCTGCTACACGCAGCTTCCCTTGCACACCAAGCAAACTTCAGTGTCCTGGGGAAAAGCTGTGCTCAGCCTGGTGCCCGAAGGTGGAGCCAGCACTAGGGGCATTTACTGTCCCCACTAATTTTTCCAGGTTCTTGAAGGAGGTGTCAAGAGCACAGTGTTGTGCACACAGCTCTGTCCCTGGAGGGGTGTGTGCAGCCAGCACACAGATTTACAGCCAGGATGTAAGCCAGGTCTGGGATTTCTAGTCCAGATGCAAAATCCTGCCACTGCAAGCCAGGTCTGTGCTCGTGGATTGAAGCCCAGAGATCTGCCAGCCCATTTACACCGCTTCCAGAGGGGACACAGAGCTGAGTGTTACCACTGTTGTTGTGTGGAAAGAGTTAAATTAGTTCCTTATCCACCTAAAAACACTTTTCTAGAAGACGTTTCAGAGTGGAAAGATAAAAATCTTCCCGAGACTTCAAAGCATTACTTTAAATGCACACATCCTCTGTTTCACACAAGAGGAAGGGACAATTTACAACCCTGATCTTCTCATACCACTCTCCTAATAAGAAACTTAACAGCCAGGCTGGAACCATCTGATGGAGCTACATGGAGTCTCCTGTATATTCCCCCAAAGCAGCAAGAGCTGGCAGAGAGAGATAAACAGCCTCGTTACCCCTCTGCTCTAACACAAAGGGCCATGTCAAAAATAAGTCTGGATGGGCGTGTTGTGCAATAATGCTCAGCCTTAAAGGACAAACCAGGGGACCTGGACAAAAGCAGCCCTTTTGTAAAACTTCTGTATTCAGCAAACTTTTTAATGGGTGAATCACATTTAAGGGTACAGTGGAAAACATCACCTGGCTTTGAAACAGTGATCCTTGGGGGTAAACACCCTTTTCACTACTTCAGATTCCTCTTCTGTTATTTGCTGGATGTTTCTGAATTTCTTTCCAAGAGCATAGGAAGAAAAAAAAATACAGTGCAGAAAGTAAAGCCAGAATTTTAATTTTTTACCTTTTTGACTACGCTGAGTTTGTCCGGTGCGTGATCAAAAAGCGTGTCAAAGGCATCCCGCTCTGGTTTGGGGGGGAGAAAAAATTAAAATCAAAACACCTCCAGCAGCCAAGTGTGGGAAGCAGGTTACTTGTCCAAAGCTTAAAGGTTTTTCTCCTCAGAAAGTCACATAACAGAGACCCAAGCTAAAAGTCAGCACCCTGTTCTGAGGTCTGGCTACATGCCAGAGGATACTGCTCTGGGAATTTTAGAGGTACCTGAAAATAAACTTATTGTTTGATTTCCCTTCTCTGCCTTTCAAAATTGGTACACAAAATATGTGGGTGAAAGAAAAGCTAAAACGAAACACAAATTTTGACTATACCCCAATCCTAACTTAAATACCTATGGTGGCATCCACACCCAGCAGCAAATTCAGATATTAGCTGGGTTAATTTAAAATTACTGGTAGTACCCCTGACATCAGGAAAGCTTAGAACTGAACTCAAGTGAATTTTGATTCAGCAGTGTATGAAGACCAAAGCCTTCAGACAGTATAAAAATTTAAATTATGTTTCTACCTTCAAAGCACTGTGTATCAATATCTAATCCAATCTATTTTCATCAGCTTTTCCATGATCAAATACTTTTTATTTACAGAACATAGCTTAATAGTTTTCTACTGTCAAATAAACATATTTACTATCTAAATTCCTTTGGATCTGAAGATACATTATTTAGCCCATACAGCCCCCTGACATCACTCATTTTCCAACATCTTATTGATATTTAACATAGATACACTGCAAGAGGAGAAAGGACAGTGTTCACATGTTATCATGGGCAAATAAAAAAATAAATCACTTTTTTTCATCCTTTACAGGAGCACACCTCTTTAAAATGAGGAATTACTTGATGCGACTAAAAAAACAAATGCAAAAAGGGAAATCTCATGGCAGAAACACCAAAAGAAAAGGGTTTTGTTTAGAAGATCAGACCTATATTTGGTAAGGCCTAAACTTCAAAGTCTAGCAAACACAGAGGAGATAAGATCCTCCATGCAAAGGAATTAGATCTGATCATACCCATTACACTCCACATCTGCATGGAGTAACAAAACCTGCCCTGCAACACATTCCAACCTCATGGAATTGCTCAACCCCACTGTCTTGATCAGCTGAAAGAAAAAAAAGACCAGATTTCTGTGCCTGACAGAAATAAATAAATAAATAAAATTCAGAGTAAAGTTTGTTACTTACCAAATCTTCCCATCATCATCCTGCAAGTCAGAGCATTCAAAAACATTGAGTTAGCTCCTGAAGAATCAGTTTGAGAAAACAAGATAATGGCCCTAAAAGGAGTTTTCCTGCAACATGCAGTGGGCCAACCACTTGTACAAACTCAGGGGGCTGAGCACATCAGAGACCAGACCCAACATGATGCAGCAATACCTCCAGCAGAACACCAGTGATGTCAGGGAAATCCATTTGCAATTAATGGAGATGCTTAATTACATTTTACAGACAGTTACAACTTCTTATCCATAATTTTTATGATGAAGGGTGAGTGACTAAATGTGCTTGTGTGTGCACTTTCCAAAAATATAATCTAAACCACACACCTTACAAGAAGCAAAGCCATTACATCACTTTAACCTATTTTCTCTGCAGAAAACATACATTACATGTGAATATTATGTAAATAAACCAGCCAGATATGAAACACATACATAGCCAGTGACATCATCAGACATATGCAGATGTTTATCAGCTGAGAATCAGGCCCTGATTTGCACAGAGGAATTTGAAAGCATTCAGTGGATGTTGGATTCTGCTGATAACTGCACTTTCCATAGGCGTACTTGCAACACGCTAAGCAGTGAAACCTCTTACATTGTGTAATATTAATTATCTCCATAAAATATATGCATAAACACACGTGCAAGTCTGCAAACACCTCTCCTGCTAAAAAACCTTGCAAACCCCACCTGGAGGAGAGCACAGGCTCCCTGCATTGTTTAAGGACACAGGAGAGAAGGGGGGAAACTTTGGCCCACGAACCTGAGCCAGAGCTCTGATCCTACAAAAAACCGCTGTGAGGTCTTTAATGCCCGCACAGAGATGTTGTGATCTCTCATTTCTGAGCGTTTCCATCTGAAGCATCTCCCCCCACAGAGCACCACGAGGTGCTCCATTTATCTTCAAAGCCCTGGGAAGCTGAGCCAGCTCTACAGGGAGCCAACACACCGAGAAACGGAGCCAGGGCTCCTCTCAGCCCCTCTTCTAGAAGAGCTGCCTTCAGGCCGGGTGAGGGGAAACCTCAGCTTTCAGTTGAAGCCAAAATGCATGCCTAGCCTTCTCCTGATAAAAAGGGCTGTAAAAACACCAAGTAAAGTAATCCGGTGCAACCACTGGAGAGGGAAGAGGTTTATTTGTTTATTTTTGCTGAGCTCTCCTCTCCCTGCAGTTTTACCAGTATCGCTTCAGTTTAGAGGGCTATGTCGAAGAATTGCCTTTTGTCAAACTGATTCTTCCCAAAAAGATATCTACATTAGCCCTTCACTTGATAGAGAAAACTGTACTAAGGAGAGAGCAGATATATATATAGCTACATCCAGTAGGCAGGGGGGAAAAAAAAGGCTCACAAAATCACTTTCAGTTAAAAGCTGCTAAGACACAAGAATTTCCAAGGGACACTTCTCCCTTGCAGCATGTTTCCAGAAACCAAGTCCATTTCCAGGTGGCTAAAATAAGCAGCACATGAAGGGATTTCATTAATTTAGCAAGGACAGGGGAAGATTAAACTTTAGAGACGGTCCCACATCCTGCACCAAAGCGTTTTGTGCTTACTCTGTTGTGGTGGTCAGCTCCTCTGAAACATGAGTGGTCTGAAGGAGGCCTTCACGTTTCTGGAAAGGAAGATGGGATTAGCAAAGGAGAAGCTCACCAGGGGCTCATTCAGCATCTTTCAGAGCACCAGAGGGCAGAACTGGGTGAATTCACCGAGTTTCACAGAGGCAGAGATGAAACAGCTGACACAGGAGGGTTCACCCCCAGAACAGTGGCATTGATCAGGCTGACAGCCAAAGGGAGATTTGGGAAATGTATATTTACACCTATATTTGCAGCTAACTGCCTTGCTAACAATTCTCCTCCTCAGACTAGCACCAGAATCATGCCTGGAACACAATTTAGAGTCTGCCAGCCCCCCTGGGGCAGCTGCTCTTGTCCCAGTGCCAAGCAGCAGCTTGTCACATCTGGCAGCCTGACTCTTCTGGGGCTGAAATCACACAGATGGATGGCTGTTCCCAGGCCAGGGCTCCAGGCTGCTGGCACAGCAGTCCCAGAGCTGGCATGGCATTGAGGCCACTGCCACACATCTGGCAGGGACACATCCTCCAAGGAAGCACAGAGAGCACAAAAAGCTCAGCTAATGATTCCACAATGAACAGTGCTTCCCTGACACTGGGTTATCCCTCCTTGGCCTAAATTTCTGCATGGGTAAGGAGGCTTTACCCAAGAGAAACAGCATGTGTTGAGACAGTTTCCAAACACCTCAGAGGCTGAGAGTGCTTTCACCCGAGTGAAAAACTTGCTGAACATCTATATGGGTTCCTTTCAAAAGCATGCCTGAATGGAGGAATTTCTTTCCCCCTTTCCCTCTGCTCAAAAAGCTGACAGAAAGAGCTCAAATCTCAGCAGCCATCCAGGAACCAGGTCTGTCAGAATGACTTAGGGGAAGGTTAATAAAGTTTCCTAGCTCAGGTAAGCAGGGAAACCACACCCCCAGGCACAAACTCTGTACACCTTTACCATCTCCATCCTTTTCATCAGCTGAACCCCAACAACTCATTAGGGAGAAGAGCTTTGAGGAGAAACACATCCTTCCCCAGAAGCAGTTTAAGAAATGAGACTTGAAATCCAAAAAAGCAGCAAGAGAAACTCGTGCCCCTCCACTCCCTACTGAAGAAATGAAGGCAGGCAGAGGTGCTGGGAGGAAGGGAGAGCCTGGCTGGGGGCATGGGGAGAGCTGTTACAGCTCCCTGCTGGCTGCTGCCAGCTGGCCACCTCCTCACATCCCTCACCTCCTTATCACACTCCTATCTCATCCTGCTCCCCCGAGGGAGCCGTGGGAGTGCTGCCAGCAGGGCTGGGGGAAAAGCCAGCATGGATGACAGCATGGATGGAGAAACGAGGGAGCATCTGACAGGGCAGCATTTCCTTGCACACAAAACAAGGCTGTCTTTATTCCTTCCCACCACGTCTCTGCTTTATTAACACAGGGCCTGGGACCTTCCAGGCACCCTGAACCCCAGGGAGAGGATGGTGTAAGCTGTGAACAGAACCTCAGTAAGTGATGGCTAGTGAAAAAAGCCTCCAAGTGCCTGATAAGAAAGAGGGATGGATTCCAACAGTGGCTCCCCAGCTGCTGGAAAAGGAAGCACTGCTCCTCTCCCAGGCAGCTGAGCATGCTGCTCTCACAGCAAGCCTAGGTCCCCTGGCCTTGCAATCCAAAGGCAAATGTCACTCCTTGATAAAACGTTGATTCCTTCCACTGCTGGCACCAGACACATTTGCTCTTCATCCTGCCTTGATACTGACCTTTCAGCCTGCAACTCAGACTGAAAGGGGATCACTGTAAAAACACCCCAGATGTCCCAGCAGCACCAAGGTGGGACATGCTGCAATTTTGAGAATGAGACTGAGGCAAGGTAAGCACAAAATGTGACAATTCCTGAGCCTTGTCAAAATAACCAATACAGTGAGCCTAAAGGATTATTTTTACATTTAATTCTGAGAACTTTTTTGTTTTCCTGACTTCTTTTCCATTTCTTCACCATGCAAGCTTACATTTCAAATAGCAGGCAGTAGAGTCAGCTGGAAAATCTCAGTGTTTTCAATTCTCACTGGAAGCACCACTGAAACCAACAGAGTTTCTCTCCTCCCTGCCCTCAGTGAGGAGGGCTGGAATGACAGGCATGTGTTGAGTGACACCTGTATCACCCTAGACTCTCAACTCAGCACTTAGAGTAGCTGCTCACAGCATTTTAACTAGAAGGCCTTCCTCAACCCTTGCTCTGCCAGGACCCTTCTTGAACAACTTGGGCATATATTGCCATGGTTACCCAATTTCCTACTTCACACAAAGAAACCAGCAAGAAAACTAATTCTGGAGGTTGATTTCAAAAAGGTTTTCAAGGTACTGCCAAGTAACTACATTTCAGGGACTCTTCTCTTGAGAGAATGGAGGCCATTATGAAATAATAAAAACAAAAGTGTTTTTCTGCTGGGTTGGTCTTGTAGTTGTTCCACATAATATGGAAAGACAGATAAATAGATCAGGAAGGTAAAACAGAAAGTCATCTCCAAAATGCTTGTGGGTTTCTGAGCAAACTGAACAGTGCAGGACCAAAAAAGGGTAGTGCATAGTTTGACAGATCCAGATTGAGCTACAGGTCTCAGACTCTAAATCAACAATTTTTAATTAAAAAAAAAATATACAGCACCTTAAGAAAGTCTCTGTCTGTAACCTCAACATGCTAAAGGAAGAGAAGAATTTAATGGAAGGGCAGAATCACCATGGAACTGTGGAGATCTGGATACTTTCCACGTAACACAGTGCTGTCATGATATTATCTCACTTTATGGATCAGGGCAGTGAGAGTGAGAGAAAAAAGATCCCAGAGCACTTCCACAAGCTCAGGTGGTGTTCTGCATTACTCTGGGATGGGCTGTGGAAATGCACACATCTCAGCTGAGCAGTAACTTGCTAAACCAGTTTATTATCATGGTGCAAGCACAGTCCTTTGGGGAAGAAGCACCTCAGGGATCTGCACAGTCTGAGGACAGCTGAACAAGGGGGTAAAATAATCAAAGTCAGCCATGAAAATGAGACTTAGCTAGTTTTGAAAACTTCAGTGTGGGTGTGTTCTTGCACCATACACCCACAGCACCCTGCACAGCTCTCAGGCTGCAGGGTCAGTTCTGAAAGACTTGCACAGAAGTCACTTAACAAACCTCATCTTTACCACCTTGAATGTATATCCAAACAAAAAGAGGTATTTAAATTAAAACCTCTCAGTTAACACCTTATGTTAACTTTCACCTAGCTTGACAGAACCCTATTCATCACTGGGATATGTAACAAGGGATCATTAGAAACAAATTCATAATAGTGGCAACAATCTTCTTAATTGGAATTTTCTTACTTGGACTAGGGACAATATTAACCTCATTACTGTTCAGTTTGTCACTAGTATAACAAAGGTTAAATAAAGTCCATATAAAGAGATCTGTGTTACAGGACCAGCATATATTTTTAGACTACATTATGGACTCTGAACTACAAAAATTCATTTTGCCAAATTATGAGGCATAAGGTTCTTGTCCTAGAACAAACGTGCTCTGTTTCACACCGCCCCTCACTTTGCATTTAAATAAACAAAGCTGAAGAGTTGCCAGGGTGAGGGGCTGAGACTTGCACAGGGCCAGCTGTGGCCATGGCCATCCCCAGGACTCCAGGCTCTGAATCCAAGAGCCTCTAGGATTTGTCTTGACTCCCACTGTACCTGACACCTTCAGGCACCCCCTGGGGACACAGGTGTTGCTCTCTCTCTCTCCCTTCCCCAGTTTCTTGTCAGCCTTTGTGTCACCCTAGTCTCAAGATGCAGGGACTCTGGTGAGCCAGAGGGTGTCTCCTCTATAACCCTCCAACAGCAAAAGAAGTGAAAACCTTCTCCACAGCCTTCCCTCTGCTGTAGAGGTGGTTTCTGAAGCTTGGACTCATGACAAGGAAAGAGAGGCTTTATCTCTCTACCTAAGGTTTTGTTCTGCCTTAGCAGTTACAGAAGACACTTCACTGTACTGGGGAAAAGGAGGTTTCTAGCACCAGGGTGTGAGAGAACTGCTGACCAGCTTGGATTCACATGTTCCTCCTTATCCTTCCAAGGCAGACAAAAGAAATTTAAAAGGAAATCAGTCTCCTATTCACATTCATGTCACTTTATAACTAACTCACTGTTCTCAAGTTTTGACTTCAGTTCTGAAAGAACTAAAGCAGTTCAAAGTCACGTCCTACAGATAATACATAGCTTTATTGTGAACCAGGAGTATCCATCAACTTCTCCTTTACATCACAGCCTGCACCTCTAGAGCATCCTGGCAGGCAGCCTGGAAAACACCATTACTTAAATACAGAGCAAAATGAGGCTCATCTAATCAACCACCCTGCACCTTGTAAGGGGATCCAGGTTTGCAAAACAGGGTGTGGGATCACTTTATCTTCTTTATTCTTAAAAGGGAACTCACAGCTGGAACAGAAAATGGCACTTGCAGAGTGAGTGCCACAGCAGGAGCAGAGTGCCAGCTGGAACACACCTGCCTGGGGTGCAGCAGCTGGGAGAAAAACTGGGTTCTCATAGGAATCTTTCCCTGGGATAGAAGGCAAGGAAAAGCAGAAGTAGAGATGCTTGAAAGTAGATTGTAGAGGGAAAGCAAATGGTCAACACCAAGCAGAGAAAGGAATAACTAGAGCAGTATCTAGGGCAGGGGGGAAGCAGTCAGGGTTCCTTAGGTCAGATCTCTTCCCCATATCTAAGGAAAGCTAACAAAAACACAAGGCTGTGAAAGAAGTGATGGAAGTCTACCAGGCCCGCCAAGGAAAACAAGTCTAAGTCTGCACATGAAGTCATTGGGGTAAAGCAACTCTGCTAACAGGCATTCCAGCCTAGGGAGATTCTATGTGCTGAAACTCCTTCCTTCCTGGGCTGTTTAGGTTTCAGTGGCTTCTCTACAAAAAAAAAATTATATATATATATACACACCAAGAAAAAATGTAGTGGAGTGACAATTGCCAGGCCCACGCTGCCTCATACAAAATCCCATTGCACACTTTGAGCTTGCTATTGCCAGAGCAACAAAGGCTGGCCCCAAACCTACTAAAGACATGCTGCTCCTGGGGGTCAGATTTAAGCACGCGCCGTCCAAAAATGCATTCCCGGGCGTGGGACTCACTGAACAACTGAGACAGACCTTTTCCAAAGGAGAAGAGATGGGAGGTGATGGGTGGGAGCAGCCCAGGACTGCAAAACCCCCTGTGCCCCTGCCAGGAGCTGGTACTCACCCGTACAACCACCACCTGCACAGCCACGTGCTCCGGCAGCCGGATCGGGGCTCGGAAATGCATGGCCAGAGCCACCAGGAGGTGCAGGATGGAAATCAGGTTCTTGCCATGGATGGCTGCAGGGAACGAGGGAAACGGCGCCACTGTTGAGTCACACACGGCACAGAACAGAACATGGTGCTCTTTTCTCAGATGCAAACCCACTGGACTTTATTAAAAACCCCAGCACCCTTTGTAGGGTACATCATAACAATATTCCTTTGGTTACCATTCTGACTCCATGACATCACAGGCTAAAAAGCATAAACAATTATCCTAACCAATTAGACAGACTCTCACGTGCTGTTTTCTGCAGGTGTGAGTTGTTTAATCCTTCTTGCTCTTATGGTGACACAAAGTCAGCCTGAGAACATGGATTGTTTTAATTCGGTGTGTGTGAGAATATTTCATTTCTCACAGGCAACTTTGCTATCATGGCTTATAGCTGAGGATTTCTCAGACTTCAAGCCTTGACAAAACAAAGCAAGTGGAAGGATACTGAGGTGTTATTTTCAGCAAAGAGCTCTTGGGGGGAAAGGCAGTGAAAAATTCTTTTGGTCAACACAGTCTTTTTATCCTTTTTCCTGGATTAGTAAGGCCTACAGTGTACCTTCATGGGTAGCAAAGCTTAGATTCAGCCCTTCCTTTAAGCCTAACTCCCAAAGCCTCTCTGATCACAGACAGGCAAACCCAACCACTTGCTTTTCACTGCACTGGAGGATACTGGAGAGCAGTGCTCCTAGAAAGGCTTCCTAAGTGATAGCACACTTTCTGAGGCAGAAAACATAGCAGGGGTCCTTACAGTCAACATTCCACTTGATTGTCCAGCCGTGGGGGCGGAGTAGATCATGGACAGCTTCCAAGACTGTCTGCAACTTCTGCTTCTGACCAATTTCAGATTGTGTCACCTCTGCCACGTTCAGTTTACGGTCAGCCAATTTCTCTGTGTTTGAAAGACAAACAAAATAAATACATAAAAAGGGACAGGTAAAAACCAGATTAAACTGTGGGGAAATAACAAGCACAGACCACTGCAGTCCACTAGAACTTTTCTAAGAGAAGAATTATTTTCCTTGGAAGGAAAAATAGCTGAAAGTAAAAACTTTCACCAAAGCGTGTCAGTTCCAATAAAAACGTGAGAAAACTGGTAAAGTCTGGCTGAACAGGCTCCCTCAGCCCCTCCTGGTGCTCCAGACCCTTCCCCAGCTCCTTTCCCTTCTCTGGACATGCTCCAGCCCCTCAATGTCTTATGTAGACACATCTTTAGGTACAACTAAGCACCTTCTTAATGCCTGCAGGCTTGAGACCTGAGACACCTACATTGAAACCCACTGCCAGCTGCAGAAACAGATTTATGCAGGAGGTAATGAAGTACAACAGGATTCCAACAAATATTCCCCAATTAAAATTAACTGTACAGCCCTGCTCTGCACCCCATTTGGAGGCTCCTGGCTGCAGGCTAACCCAGAAATGCTGAAAGTACTCTTGTTTCATTCCTGAAGTTATTATTTTTGAGGGTTTTCAGTTAGCACACGAAGCTAATTGTCATTAACCAATTTTAAAAGCTTGTGGATGTTCATCAAAACGTCTGTTATTTACGGGGCATATGCAGAAAATCCAGCAAGCAGCATCCAGCAGCACCAGAGGAATCAGCAGCTCTAGGTCCTCCTGCCCCACGGTGGCACACACCCCACAGCCCAGCCCACTCTTGAGAACACCTCAGAAGTGAGCTGAGAGCAGTCTGGCTAAGAAACAGTGTGGATTTACATGGTTCTGGAAGCCTCAAGCTTCTTTGTTGGCTGAAAGCATCCACATAAATCCCTGCACTGTCCGGAGTCCTCTCCTCTGTGCTTCTGGCACCAATGCACACATTGCAAAGATGGGAGGGGGCTGCAAAACCCCAAATCCTCCAACAAGTGCATCCCCCCCGTGTGTCATTCACACAGAAGTGCACATTTTGAGCACATGCCTGCTGCCATGCATTCTCTTTTCTCCCCCCCTTTCAAAAGTAATAATATCAGGACCTCAAAACAGCTCTCAGCCCCAAAGCTTTCAAAAGAAAACTACACCGATGAAATTTTGGACCTCTCGGCTTCTGCTTGGCACCATAGACACAAACCTCTTCTCTCCTTTTGCAGCCTGTATTTCAGCTGCCTGGACTAGAGTTAGTCCATGAAACAGATACCAAGGAATCATCTGGATGCCCTCCCCTCTCAGCAGACAGCCTGAGGAGAAGGGCTGGAGAAGCTGAGGCTGCAGCTTTCAGTGAAATCGAGCATCTCCCTGGGATGCTGAGCTACTGCACAGTCTGCAGCTTTGGAAGAGGTTGATTTTGGGCCTTTTGCAGTTCTCTTGTGTGAGCTCACCCAGCAGCTTTTGCAGCACCTGCCCATCATAAAGGTCCTCTTCAAGTTGCTTGACAATGATTCTCTCCTCCACCAGCACATCGTTAATCCAGTCAATGAGAACCTGCACAAAAAAAGGAGGCAAACGTCTAAAACCCACTGAAATATGTTCCTTTCATTCAAGGCAGTAATCAGGAATATGAAACAGGTGAAGTGCAAGCATATTTATGTATTTCCAAGTTGCAGAGGTGAGACCTGAATTTAAAAAAAATATATAGTATAAAAGCATCTCATTGTCCCCAGTTGTTTTTAATTCAGGCCTTGACAACACGACAAGGCATTTTATCCTCAGCTACTGCAGAATACAAAAGTCCAGAATTAAGATCTTGGTCAAATGGGTCTGATAATCATCTTACAATTTTAACAGTTCCCATATGCTGACTACCATAACTACAAAAATCATTCAGTCACCTGTAAAACAGGAAGAAGCACAAAGAATCTTTAAAAAGAAAAGGAACTGAGCTAAGTTTGCCAGGTGTCAGAGGTAATTATTTCCAAACAGTCACAAGAAAACAAGCCTTGACTGAGGCTGGTAGTTGTGCTGTCCTCTGATTTATTATTTGGAAAAACAAATTTTTTTTCACAAAAAACAACAGTTCTGTGCAAGGAGACACAATGTTAATTCCTGCTACTTCCTTGGTTCTATAAGAGAAGAGTATTGCAAATCACAGGCATGAAAAAGCCATTAACCAGAGCCACCGAAAAAGAGTAAGCTTCATTTAAAGATTCTGCATACTTTTAATTTGCATCATATAAAATTGTGGATGCTTTAAATTCACTTTCTGATTAGACCTCATATTTTTGCCTCTTCTTGCTAGTTGTGATGGCTAAGAAATCTCTGGGGTTTTAATATACAAGAGAGAGTGAAACAAAAGCAAATTAAAAAAAATACACGCAGGCTTGAAGTGGAAAACACCCACCATGGGAATCCAAGGGAACACAAGCATTTGAATATGTTGGTCACGAGGACATTTAAGTTTTTCAGCCTGGTTCATCCAACCTAAAAACCTCAAATTTGGCTGGGCTTAGTGACCATGAAAAAGTTGACAATCCAAACATGAGATACATATCTAATCTGTATCTTTAGTTCTTCCAGAGCATGCTGAAAATACACAGGGCTGAAAGTCAGCCCTAAAAATAGGGACAGCATGTAAGTGTTGAAGTTCAACTGAGTGATTTGGCAATTGCTCAATCCATGGAAAGCAAGGATCAGCATCAATGCTCACCTGTGGAAATCACCTCTGCCCTCTAAGCTGTCCAGAGGGATTAAAACCTCTGTCATAAAAATGACTCCTCCAAAGACCCATCTTTGAAAATAGAGGTTTTCTGGCAAGTTATTCACTATTCAGTATCAGCAGCTTGTGTCAGGAGTGGTCTCCTCTCACACAGCTGCAGGAAGAGGGGAGGGCATTGAGGACACATGGATAGACAAGGATGAGCCCTGCAGCAGCAGCAGCATCCCCCCACTGCTCCCCTGTGACAAATCAGCAAAGGATTGCCACAGCTGGAGCCAATGAGGAGCACAATATTATTTTTCACCTCAAAAACTTCACCAGTAATACAGAAAAATCAGTCCTAGATAACAAGGCATCATCCAGAAAGAGTGACTTCAAAGGTGACTGTCTGATTCCATAATTACACAAGCTTGAAACACATGGACATCCATAAAAAATCACCTGAAGAAACCAAAATCATAAAAGATTTAGGTCTTCTGTCAGATTTACAGAACAGACTTTCAAAAATTATCTGAAGCTCAGCTGAAAATATAATTTAATAATCAGAACACATTACAGTCTCTATAAGAAGAGGCTGGACTTTAAGGAGTGCTCAAAAGCTTTGTTCAATGAAGACAAAGGATGCTAAACTATTTGAAACCATTAACAAACATTTTATTTTGTTTGTCCTGTGCTGAATGGTATTGAAGCCAGAATCTAGAAAATGCCAAGGAGTTAAAAATAAAAGAATAAAATGTAGGATCCAACATCCCATTTCCAAGAGTGCAGATACACAGGAATCACAAACACAGGGTCTCACAAAAAAGGAAAATACTTACACTACGTGCTAATTAAATGTTTCATAAAAATTGAACCCTGAAAAAAATTTAGGCAAAAAAAACAACAAAAGAGACACAAATTAAGCCAGTCTAGCTGTAATTATTTTATTATTTTGATACCTTAGTATCTAAATCAAAGAAAAATATCCCAAAGAACATTCTAAGTTCTCTACTATTCAGACTACAACTCCAGCTCCACGAGAAAAAATGAATTTGCAAAGGAAAAAACAAATCCAGGTGTTTTTTTTTAACTGCTCTTGAAGACTGGCAAGTACTGTAATTAAAAAAATCACAAGCCTTTCTTGATTGGGTCTTAATTACAAAAAAAATCTGTGCTGAAAAATTGAACTCTTACAGAGGAAACACCACATTGCTTATTGAAACAATGAACATGCAGAAATTCTTTCTGACTCTGCTCACAGAAAGTCAGCTCTCTCCTATTCTTTGTGATTTCTCCTTCACAAAAAGACAGAAGCAGGAAATATTCAATAACCTGAATGTCTCAAAACATTCAGAATCTGACACAGGCACATTGGTGCTTGGTGGGAAGCAGACAGGAGCTTTTCCTATTCTTAAAAAGATGCTTAACCTTGATCTGTCTGGTCTCACACTCCTCTAGCCATTCCCTCATCCCTGTGCCTGCACTTCATACAGCTGCAGCTCCATATTGCATTTTGGGCTCATAAAAAGCTGCTTTGCTATAGCCTTCTGGAATACTGAGGGCTAGCAGTGTGGCTTTAAAAATTTAAAATGATATTCTGATGTCTTCACAGCCATACCTGACACTTCATGCATATCTGCACTCATCTAAAGCCCTTCTGAACTGGGCCAAATGCTCAAAACACGTGCACTTGTCGCTGTAAAAATTCAGAGTTCAAGGGCATATGGACCCCACAGTAACCACTGTACAGTAGTGAAAAAAAAAAAGCAAAATAACACAAAATACATGAGCACATCTGGCATCACAGGAAAACAGGAAGCCCAGCCACCAGAAACAGCACAGAAAGAAAACCCTGGCTCCAATGACCCACTTCCCCTCAGCTTCTGAGAGAATTAGGAAGCAAAGATCAAAGGTAGGAAACAGGCTTCAGGGCTGAGCATGAAAATTAATAGCAAAAAATTCATATTCAGGCCTCGTGGCTAAGCACAAAGCACTGGCATCCTGTGTCTAAGGGCAAAGCCTCTTGGTGCCAAAAGCAGATCACAGAGCACTGGGGGAGCCTGGTTTCATCTGGCCACATGTGACAAACCACATACCAAAGGACAGTGGCTTCATTTTGGTTTTCTCCTCAGCTCAGTAAATCTAAAAAAGCCATAAAACCAGACATGGGAAAAGTTGGTGTCTTCCAGCACAGTGAGTGTTTTACTACAAATGAGAATGTTTGCTCTTTTCAGGCAGTATCTGGATCTGTATAAAGTTTAGATGAGCCTTTTAAAGGCTAGGAGTTGTTGAAGCTATAAGCCAATTTTACAGAAGTGTTTGCAGGGAGGAAAAGCCCTTTACAATTGTGGCTTGCTGCTTTTTGTCAAGGCACTTTCAGACAGGACCCAATTCTTGGAAGCAGCTGTTCTAAAATTGTGCATTCAATTAGTAGCAGCTCTTTTTCATATATTTCCTACTGAAATATTTTGAACACGAGCAGACATTGGACAAAGAGTAAAAGAAGCTCACATATTTCAGGCACTAGAAACAGAACTTTTTGTGAATAAGATACTTATACATAAATATAAATAAAACCAGTAGCTTATCTCTGTTTCTCTGACCTGAATTTTCAGCTTTAGGTCTGTTCAGTCATGTACCAACTTTCAATTACACACAGGGCAAATGAAGTGAGTTTTAAAAAGCTGCTGGTCAGATAGGGAGCTTTGCTGAACATTTCATACTGACAAATTGTGGCTATTTTTAGAAAACTGTCCATGGTGATAACAAACAACACTTCCAGGGGCAATGCTTTTCACATGTGCAGGAAGACTTCAAGCAGGCATTTCCACATGCCCAGCTAAGCAGCCTTCAACAAGGAGATTCTCTGTATATTTGCTTTACTAAGAGTGAGGAATGAGGCTTTTTGTTGTGTTTTCCACCTGCTGGTCTCTGTATTACCACAGTGCTGTACAGTCTGTCCCTCTAGAGTTACAGAGGCTCTGTCAAAATCACTTCCAAATGCCCAACCCACAATGCATATGAACCCTATGGTGTCAGCTTAGCAGAAATTAAACCAACATTTGGTGGAGACAAAGAGGTACTGAAGCAGCATCAGCAGCAGATATCTCTGCTGCTTCTTTGCACTGAGATCCTTTTTCCCTGCTGCACATGGCTGCAGAAACACCCAGCATCAGTGATGGCAAACCATTGGCATCTCTCACTCTGGTGCTGAAAGGGATCTGGGCTGGCCCCAAAGAAACTGAGTCCTACTGCCAGCTTTGAAAAGGCATGAGGCTCTGCTGCTGCTATTGGCACATTCCTCTCTGAGGGGAAAGAGGGAGAAAGAACCACTTGGAGCTATAAAAACCTCCATCTATTCAAGTTCCCAGTCCTCTCTACTCCGTGGAGATCTCTCCTTTCAGGCTTTGCAGGGCAGACACTTTTCTGCTGGCTGGGTTTCTAAAGCACAGCAATTCTCATCCAGCACTGGGGCTTTGGAAAATGCCATTAGCCACTAACTAAAGAAGAAAAAATGAGGAATAAATTACTGTCTGTCTTTTTTTTTTTTTTTTTTTTTTTGCATTATCCAGACTCTGCAGTATGAAATAAGTTTTGCCAGCATAATTCAAACCTCTCCCTGGCTCACAGATTCACACCAACACAGTGTGAATTCACACCAACGCTGCTGAATCTCTGCAAAAACTCCAACTGCTGAGAGGCATGCAAGTTATTAGCAATTACTTAAATTACACAGGCACTCTACAGAATGCATCTCTCCTTTGAGGATGATCCCAGGGAAACAATCTCCAGTTCCATGCTGCTCCCAGCACCAGGTGACCCCATTCCATTGGAACCTCCCCTCCTTGTGCAAGCGTGAGCTGGCCCAGTGACCCTGAACCTGATTCTGCAGTGCACTCAAACAGATCCTCAAGTACAGTTCTGGCTGTGGTTTTCATTTCTCTTGAAGGCTTTCAAGGTTTTTAATCTGAAAATATATAACCCTGCTGGACTATGACATCTGGGGAAGACTCAGCAATTGAGTCAATTGATGTTGTATTAAACTCAGCAGGAAAATTCACAATTTGAAAGCAATTGTGGTCTCAGTACCAAGTGTCCTGAATCACAGAGTACATCTGGTTCCTCCACTGCAGAGACTCTTGTTCAGCTGATAATATCACTGCTCCTCTAGCAGAGAAACCACATGACATTCTGGGAGAGTGATGCAAGACCACTGCACCTTTGAGGGAATTAATGGATTTAGGTACTAACAAAGAAAGAATGTGCAGTCACTTCACTTAAAACCACAATGTAGTCCCAGTGAATTAGAATGACAGGAATTGGAGCACCTTAGCTCCTTGCTAAACTCAGCCTGATGTGGTTTTGTGATGCTAAACACGTTACTGCAGTGGTAATAACAGATCACTGGGCTGGTTTTAAAGATGTGCCAGGTGAGCAGTTTGCTGAGGCATTTGCTGCAGCAGTTTAATTTGGGGAGGCAGATGTGTGCATCAGATTTCCAGCAGGGAATATGCCCCAGCTCAGCCCCCTCTCTGGATATGGTACACTCTACCCAAAGTTCTCACATCCACACAGGTATGGCTGTGCTGTCCTTTCCAACAAAAGTTATTTTGACAATTATTTTAAAGGAATAAAGGGGAAGTGTAACACCAGCACAAACAGCTTTTGGAAAGAGATCACCCCTGTTCAGGCTCCCCACCCCTTCTCTTGGTGCTCAAGCTTGCACTGTGTCAGCCCCCACAACTTTCTGCATAGAAAAGGTTCTGAGCACGAGTCCTTCAAGAAAAAGTCCTTTGTCATGCCAGGAACTATGGGCACTGCTGAGTCAGGAAGTCTCACTTAACACCAGCACATCTGGGCACACCTGACCAGCCCCCTGGGCAGGTGTCTCCAGTGATGAGACAGACTCAGAACCACCTGGCCCTGGCCCAGCACACACAGGTAAACTGAGGGCAGAATGCAGGGCAAGAAGAATCTCAGCTCCAACTTTCCCATGACACAAGAGGTCCCCCACTCCTTGCCCCCCCTAACATTTCAGCCCCACTCCTTCTTCTCCTGGAACCTCACCAGTGCCTTGCAGAGCTCCTTCCAGCTCTCACAGACAGAAGGAACCTACATTTTACTTGCAGGGATCACAGAGAGACTCAAGCCAAGCACTGATCCTTGCTGTGGTAATCACAAGGATAGAAATGGGCCATGGAGCTTTACTCCATGAGAACCCTGACATTCAGCCTTTCCTTGTGCCTCTCACTGTTGCTTTTAGCCTTACCTTGCTGTTGACTTCATCCCAGTTTCACAGCTGCACTCCACTAACAAGTTGCTATTCCTCAGCTGTGCTCTTGGGTGACCAGCTTGTAAATTACTCCAGCTCACAAATTAAAGACTTGAAGAAGGACTAAACATTGATTTCCTACCTTGATCAGTTCCTTGAACTTGGGGTCTTCTTTTGAGTTAGGATCGATCATCGTGCGTTCCTCATTCTCCTCTGTCCAAGAAAAAGGGGAAACCTTGGTGAGATCCACCTCAAATGTGCTCTGCTGAAACTGCAACAACTCCTGACCATGAAGAACTTGGTCAGCTGATTGAGAAATGGCAGTGCCAACTCATCCTCCTAGCCAGGGGATGGCTGATGACCCAAGTGTCAGGCAGTTTTAGAGACACAAAGGCAACACAGCCCCACTTCCCTAAACCAGGATTGTCTCCACTGACCTTCCTCTGCTCCACCCTGACATACACAGAATGCTCCAGGAAAATCCCTGTCTTTGTGTGGTCCACATTCATAGTAACACACCAAAAATTGCAGTGAGCTACTTCTCTCCTTCTCCTCAGTTTGTTTAATTTCTAATTGAAAACATCTGTCCCAAATTACAGCACCTGGAAGAATCCTGTGAGCTTAATGCACTCCACTGAGTGCAGCTGCTGAGATCTGGGCTGAGAGTTTGTGCCTCTGCCCTCTGGTTCCCCAAAACTTGGTCACACGTGCTCCTGAGTGCAGGAACTCCTCAGCCTCTGATTAAGCTTAGGAAATAAAACTACCCCACTTTGTATCAGCTGAACTGGTGCATGGGGGAAGAACACAAAATAGATTTCACAGGTGTAAAGTCTTCTATTTCTTTTGCTGATGAGATGTGTGAGAAGTGCTCTCTAAGAGCCAGAAGGCAGAACATCAGCAATCCTATTTTCCTATCAATTTCTCAATTCTTTCCTTCTGTCGGAAGAACAAAGGAGGGGCTTTGGTGTGACCACTGGTCAGGGCACTGTCACACTGCTCAGTGGAACCCTTTAAGACCTGGCAGTGGCCATCCTACAGAGACTTCCCAGTGCAGTGCCAGGCCTCACTGCTGTCAGGTGGGAAAACATGACACATCCTGGGCACAAGACTGACTACACTGTATTTAGTAACCAGTATCTAACTGGTTACCTTAGACCTCACCCACAAATTTGGGGCCAGTATTTCCCAGGGCTCTTCCTTTTTATTAAAAAAAATAAGACCATGCTGTCTGAACGTGGTGAAAAATTTCCATAACCAATGAAAAAAATCATTAATTCTTCCGCTGCTTTTTACCCTCCCCCTGTTCCTTTATTTCCCCATTACAGCCTAGGGTAAGTCAGGCAATCCATCACAAGGAAGTGACACCCACTACCACACACCCAAAACACTCACCCTGAACATGATTTGACCCCTGAGAATGCATGACTGACCACAGAGCTTGGTTACCACCCACTGGTGATCACATCTTTGCAGGACAGGCCTCCAGCAGCAGTCCTGCAGCTTCTAAAGACATCCACAGCTTCACGGTATCCAGAAACCACTGGAGACACTCCTGATCCAGAGCAACCTACGCTTCTCCCACGTCTTAGGAAAGAACTACTTTGCATCTCCTACTGCTCTCCTAATCAGAAAATTCAATTGACCAACACATTTATGTTTTTAATTCACTCTTTCATTATTTGTCTTGATGCTTGATTTACTGTTTTATAATTAGCTTGCTTCAACTAATTTTGGAGATTAAGAGACATGTGGCCAGGAAAGACAAAAGTGGTTTATTTCAACACGTTTTACCACTTTTTGCTGTTGGATCATGGTGCTGCTCTTGCAGGGACTCAGAGCGAGGGAATAGGAATGCATATGAGAGACAGTTCATGAACTGCCTTGCTTGGCACTGCTCTTCAAACTCCACTGAGCCTTTCCAGTTTCCAGTCTACAAGTAACATGCAACCTTCTTCAATTGTCAGATCCAATTCTCTCAGCTCCATCTGGGCAATCTCCATTCAGCAGGGGAGCAGTGATGTGGCCACAAACCATCTGTGCAGCATGAAAGCCTTACCTAGCAGTGTGTCTTCTGGATGGATGTCCACGGTGCTTGGGTTCATTGGTGCATTGATGGCATTTTTACCTTCTTCTTGGAGGTCACTCACTGGATAGAGGGGAAAAGACAAACAGGAAGAGTGTAATAAATGCAAAGTTGGTGTGTATGATGGGGTTGGGGATGGTGTTCGTAATGAGGGACAGCATCTGGTAGATCCATTTCAGAACAGGACCACAGTTTATGGCATGAAGAACTGCAGCTACAGTGGAAAATAAGATTGAAGTAACATCCTTTTATAGCTTCCTATTAAACAGAGCTACCACAGATGTGGCTGGGAACTTTTAGCAAGAAACCAAATTTAGTGGTAAGAACCAGCTCAGAGTGCTGTTTCTCCAGAAGGAAGGGGTGTGAGCTTTGCCTGCAGGATGGCCCCAACCTGGAGCAGGCATCTAAGTGTAAAAACAAACCCCTTTTCTGACAGCACAACACTGGTAAAGAAATTCTGACGTTCCCCTTTTCTGCATTCCTTCTCATTTTCTTGAAAAAGTCCACAAATAAAAAAAGTCAGGGAGCAAGAAGGCCTCGTGCAACAGATCAA
Organism: Chaetops frenatus; assembly: GCA_013400775.1. Lineage (NCBI taxonomy): Eukaryota > Metazoa > Chordata > Aves > Passeriformes > Picathartidae > Chaetops > Chaetops frenatus. The sequence goes on along the minus strand of VZTR01021351.1, from coordinate 258,144 downwards.
ACCAGCTCTAACAACGTGCCTGACCCAGCCCTGTTTGCATTATTCCCAGCTAGAGCTTCGTCACCCCAGCAACTCCTACATGATGATACTGCCAGGAGGCAGAAGACAATTCATGTGGAAACCGAAGTTCGATTTGTAAAACCCTGCTAGGACTATAAATGCCCAAACTTCAACTAAGTCAGGCTTATGTAGGAACCACCAGCCTTATTTCTAGATGTAACACTCTTCATTATCATAGCAGTGCTGTCACGCTGGGAATGCCAAGTGTTGAGTAATTTCAGGGCATCACTGTTCCCAAAGCTCTGCAAAAGCAGAGCTGCTAAGTTCCTCTGAATATGTGGTACAGTGTATGTATATGAACAAAATGATGCATACATTTTAAGCCAGCAGGCTTTTAAATGCAGCTAAACTAGATTTATTCCCAAAAGTTCAAGTACGGTGATGCACTTACTCTTTTATACTAATATAAAAATTATGTCTGCTCCTCCTAAAAAAAATGCCTTGTTCCTGAGGAGTTTGATGTCGCTGTTGAGTCACAACACGACACGCAGACTCCAGTTAAATTCATGGCTTTATTCTGAGATTCCCTCTGTTCTAAGCCTATTCAGCATCCACAAAATTTACCGAAGCGAAAGAAAACGTTAAGGCGAATTCGCGCATTAAACCGCCGTCCCTGATGACACGAAATCCCACACAAAACCCTCACGCTTGTCTGCAGAGCCTGTGGGGCTGCGCCCGATCCCGCGGCACCAAAACACCCTCTCCTACCTCTGCCAGCAAAGCCAGGCTCTGCCGGCAGAGAGCTTCCCCCGAGCCGCTCCCCAGGGACAGCCTGGCACTGCAGGAAGGGATCCCCGCCGCCAAGGAAGCGTTTCCTACCTCCCTTCTTGCGCCTCTTGCACAGCAGCCCGGCCATCCCCGGCCCCAGCGGCCCCAGCGGGCCGCAGGCAGAGCCCGCGGGTGCCCGAGCGCTGATGGAACGGCAGCAGCTGGAGAAGGCACTGCCACCCCCAGCCTGCCAAACCCCCTAATCTGGGCACGGTGACACGGCAGCTGCCGGGGACAGGGGGCCGGGAGGGAGGACACAGCAGCTGGCCCTGGCCCCAGCCAGGAATCCCTCCCTGTCCCCCTCAAGAGAGCCGAGCGCCTGCCTTGGCCCACCCTGGCTGCCTCAGGGACGGTGTTTGCTGTGCATGGAGCTTCCCGAGAGCTTCAGCTGCACCCTCTGGTGAGGGCACGGCTTCCCCAGGGCAGCACAGGGACTGGCACCTGCCCCCAGGAACGTGAATCTGCCAGGGCACTCCCCACGCCTGCGGCCCTCCAGAAGCCTTTCACACCCAGCTGGGACAAAGGTTGAGGGGCTTTTACCCTGCCCACTGCCCCCAGTATTCCTTCATCACTGCTGAGCAAAGGAACAGAGGCAGGAGCGGGAAACAGAGCCACAAGGCTGGAAAGAAAGGAGAACCCACAAATGAGCGAGCAGAGGCAGTTAACAATCAGGATGGAGCAACAGGTACATTTCTGAGAACCCGACAGGTATTTTAATGCACATTTGCAACAAAGAATGTCTTTCAGCCCGTGCCTTCACCAACCCAAAGGTACTGTAAAAGATTATGGATATTAACAGGTTGGCAAGTGCCAACCTCCTCGGCTCTGTACCAGCAGCAGTGGCCTTGCTGTGAGGTTTATACCAGAGCTGTCCATGCAAGAGGACTCAAAGATTTCTCAAAGGCCAAGAGATGGCTTTTAAAGTCAGCAGGAGCACTATAAAAAGAGGAGATGGCCCAGCTTTTTCCTTTATAAAAGAAAAAGCTGATGTCAACAGCTTTCTGCGTTCACTCTTAATAATTTTTAGTGTAATTTAAAAAGGTATCAACAGCACAGTTCACTTCAATCCCTGCCATTCACAGCCTTGTTATTAAAAAACTGACCACAAGCCCCTGCATCTTACAAAAACAGATGGCAAGTGCCAACCTCCTCGACTCTGTACCAGCAGCAGTGGCCTTGCTGTGAGGTTCATACCAGAGCTGTCCATGCAAGAGGCATTGACTGGCAGAGCAGAGCTGTGCTTGCACGAGTTACAGCCATGGCAGGTCCCACATGAGGTATTACTGCTCACAGGGCTTCTCCTTTTCCCCTTCCCTTCCCCACAGGGAGCACCTTCCCCCGTGGTGCCAGCACAGGTCTTCTGCTCCCTACTCGATGCTGGTATAAAACCCTTTCTCCAAAGCCTGACCATTCCATTTCAGAGACCAGTCACAGCAAACCTGCAGCAGGGGAGAGCAGGAAGGGGTAGGGCATTGAGAACAGGCTGCAGCACCACTGCTTAGTCCAGGCTGGCTTTCAACAAAAACCCTGTGTTGTCCCCTAAGCTCAAAATGTAAATTCACAGGTAAAAGGTCGCTTCTCTACCAGTCCCCAGGAAAGCAGCAAGGGTTCCTGGCAGCCCTGCAATATTTTGGCAGCCTCCTGGCAGTGTCAGCAGTCGAGATGATTAAGTCACGTTGGAAGCTGTGCTGGCCTTTCAAACAAATGAATAGAACGAGCAGCTCACACAGACACTGAACACAGCACTAGAGCTGTGTGCCAGGCAGGCTGTCCCAGAGCAGGGCATTACAGGCAAACTGCACACAGCACAAGCAATTAGCTACAGAAAGTTGGAAGTGCCAGCAGAGCTGTTAAGGATTTCTCAAAGGCCAGGAGATGGCCTTTAAAGTCAGCAGGAGCACTATAAAAAGAAGAGATGGCCCAGCTTTTTCCTTTATACAAGAAAGAGAAAGCTGATGTCAACAGCTTTCTGCATTCACTTTTAATAATTTTTGGTGTAATTTTAAAAGGTATCAACAACACCGTTCACTTCAATCCCTGCCATTCAGAGCCTTGTTATTAAAAAACTGACCACAAGCCCCTGCATGTTACAAAAACAGATGGTAAATGCTGCTTAATTTTAGCTCTTGTTATTTCTGACTGCAAGGCTGGATCCCACCCTGCAGAAAGCAGCAGCTGTTGTGACACCAATCCCTCTGCACACAAGTTCTGCTTGGAAATGGGAAGCACACACTTTCTCAGCCTCCCCCAGGTATAATTCCCTCTCAGCACTGAAAGGGCCATTTCTCTCCATGGAGTAATGGTGGGGTGTTATGTTCTCCCAAGGACACTGCATGAGCACCAGAACAGCTTCCAGCTGAAAGGGGGATGTGGAGTCAAATCTGATGTATGAGGGCAGAGGGAAAGGCAAAGTCTGGTAAGAAGAGGAAAGGGCTGAAGGAGACTTTGGGCTTGTGTCCACTCCCAGTAGAAAACCTTCAAGGCATTTTCAATTTACTGCCATCCATTCTCCATGAAATGGTGTGTTCTCCTGGGAAGTCCTTGGTGTTCTCTCAGGCTTTGGTGTAGTCCTACAACCAAAGGTGACAGGCACAAGCAGGTAAAGCAGCAGCACCTTTGCATCTAGGAACCCAGCCCAAGTCCCAGATGAAGCAGGTGGATTTCCACAAGAATGCCAAGCACCAACAAGGCTCCTTTAGCCAAAAGCAACATCAGAAACCAGAATCAACTCCCTGCTTAAGGTGTCCATATCTAATGGGTGCAGTAGAAGCAAACCACCAAGGGAGAGACAGCAGAAGCTGTCAGAAACAGAGCTGACAGCACTGCTCTGGAATACGGACACCCAATCCATTCATTCAAGCCTTGTCTTCTGCACTGTGAAAAAATCTGGGAGAAAACAGCACCTCAGTTTGCAGCCTCCTACAAGCCCTGCCTCTGGATCCCACATACACATCTAACCCTGCAAACTTGATCAAGCAGAACACTCAGCTCCCAAAGAAGCCACTACTGCAGCTCAGGCTGGCACACTTTACGAGTGACCAGCTTTCCATTCCTCCACCAACTTCCTTCTACCTCCTCCACACGGTTTGACACTTCATTTCTAGGTAGGGATGTGAATGAAGCCCCCCTTAGTTATCTGCCCAAGCCCCTTTTAGCTGCCTCAGCTTCCTGCTCTCCCCATGCCCTTTGCACAAAGGGATGAAAAGGTCACCACCAGCACCAGAAGTAATATACTGTGCAAAGGTGAGAACATTTTATGCTGTTTGTTCTTCTGGACAGGTCAAGAGAAGTACAGAGTGACAGACTCACTTCTGAAGGCACTGATGGCAGGTGAGCAGCAGCAGCAGCACAAAGGTTCCCTCTTCCACAGCTGGCAGTACAGAGCTCAACAGCCAAACCTCAGGGGAATGGAAGGGAGGCTACAGATATGACTTGCATTTCAGAAAAAAAACCCCAATTCTTTAGCTCTACAGGAAGAACAGGCCAAGATAAATGGTTCTGCAGACCACAAAAAGTGCTCATGCCTCCTTGCTGCAGCTGCCCAAATGTCACCCAGAAAGACAAGGAAAACCCTGAAAAACACTTCCATGCAGCAACCCCACCTGCAACACACACATTGAGAGTTTGCTGGTAAATACCAGTTTTCCACTGGAACAAGACAGGACCAGTGGAGGGACAGGCCATGCTCCAAACTCGAGGCTTTACCCTGAACACTCAACACACAGTTTTCAGTGCCCCATATCCCAAAGTTGCCCATGCCCAGCTCTACCCTTCCTGTGTCCTGCCTGCACTCAGGGCACTAAAGCACTGTATTGATACTGACATGAAAGATCTATGTAAGTAAATGCCACAAAAGATAAGGGTGTTTTTTCAGTGGTTTCCAGACATGTCATACGGGGGAAATTATTTTACTTGTTGCTTTGGGCACCAGAGGAGCCTGTCAAGACAAGCACTTCAGTGAAAAGCACTACAGACCTCAGAGTAAAAGCCTGGAACTCAGGGCCCACAGCCACATGAAAACCAGCCCATGAAGGGAAGGTACAGTGGTGATAGTGGCTGCCATAAAAGCATTTAGGTCTTTAATTCTGCTGGGTTTAAGCAAGAAATAGACACCAGCACTTCCTGAAGGAGTTGCTGAGGGCTATATAACTTTCTCCCTCAACCATACAGCAGAGTGGAAACTAAGGCCATACCTATCATCTTCCCATTACCATCTGTCTCTTTCCCTGACAAGGGACCCTCAAAACACTCAGGAACAGAGCAAAACTTCGAAACTGAGAGAACAGAATCAGAGAAACCTTCCTTGGAAGGACTTAAAAAAACCGGGTTGAAGTTGGACTGTTGCTGCATTAGGTGAGGTCAGTCACCACTGGGTCTTCCCTTCCACATGCAAAAATAAAACCCAACCAGTTTCTGTGGTAGACAGCATCAGATCTGCTTTACAGGCAGCTCATCTGGTTTGCTCCTGGCACAGCAGCATGAAGTCCTGCATGCAATTAAAATCCAGTTTCCCAAAGATAGGGCTCCATTACACAAGCTTATTTAATTACCTAACTTAATTACCTATCTTTTCATTTGCAGAGAACAATGAAGGAAGTAACAGGAAGAGGCAGCAGATCAGCCAATACCTAGCTCCAAGTCTGTTTGGGGTCTTGAGTTTTGGATTTTTTGATCATGGTTCAGTTTGCATGACACAAAGCCTGCTGGCAGCAGATGAGGCACATCTGTCTCAGCTGGGGACAGAGTCCCTTGGGAGGCAGTTCTGAACGGCAAAGGGGTCCAGGAAGGCTGGACATTCTTCAGGAAAAGTTTATCACCTTGGAAGGAGGGCATGGACTTTGCAGTGCTGGGGGAATGATTGGACTCGATGACCCTTTGCAATTTAACTCCAGAATTCTAAGTAGAGCCTCAGGATTGCTGTCAGAGTGAATTCCAGGGTGCTACTGTGCCTAATCTTCCAGTGGAACAAATTCACTGTAACAATACTGGGAGCCATACAGGGGGGAGAAGGCAAACAGCAATCCCCAGGTACAATTTCATAACCCTGTTCCTGTGGGGGAATGTGTAGTGGAAAGTGCAAGTGGTTACTTTTTCCTATCGTTTTTGAAGAAAATCTTGTCAATTTTGCAAAGCCTCCAGATCCATCTGCTGGACTAGGCAAGCCAGAGAGCAAACAACACTATTCTATTTTAAAATGACAGAAGTGTCTGCATCTGTCTAATGGCACAAATGCATGCATCTGCCATACAGCCCTAGTGGAACAACACTTTCCAAGGATTACACATTCTTCTATTTAAAGACACTAAAAAAGACACCATGCCTCTATACAGACATCTCCTCATCCAGTTCTCAGTCTCCTTCCTTCCTCCAAATAAACTGTGTGTGCAACCATCCCACAGCTAATTAAAAATTAGCAGTAAGGCCATATGGCAACTATAATGGAAAATACACTATTTCTTTTTTCAGTGGATTTCATTATGATTCAACCACACAATGAAAGAAGTACTAAAGAAGCAACTGGGATTCCAGGAGCCAGAACAGTTTGCTTGTTTTATAACCAACACGCAGCATACATTGAAAAGAGTTTTTATAAAAGTCTGTATCTGATTGCCAGACAGGTCTTGGGGATTATAAGGAAACCGTTTTTGACTTGGAGAGGCAGAACTGAATTCCCAGTTTGCTCACCACCAGCAAAGCCAAAACCAGAATCCCATCCCATGGCCTCCCCCCTCAGCCTAAGGCCTCTGGAGAGGGGTCTGCAGGGAGTGCATGGAAACAAATCAGTGTGCAGGATTTATTAGGAGCCCCATTGTTCCTCCAGGAGTAAGTGAGAGTGATTTAAGGGCCTGGAGCATACAGCCCCACTGCTCCCAGTACGTGCTGCCAGGTGTGCACGTCCTCTCCACATCTGGTTTTCAGAGCCAGGCTTCACCAGATTCAAATTCCAAAGGGCTGACACCACGTGTTTTCCACCATCCTGGCCCAGCCAAACTGGACATGCACAACAGAATTTCAGCTTGCAGCTTTCTACCTGGCCATCAGAAGAGTACAAATTAGGCAATCTGTGCCTGAGCACAGTGTGGCTCACCCCAGAGAGACCACTTGGCCTATTAGCTGTGCAACACAGAAGCTTCTGTTCCCACTCCCAAAGGCAGACAGGGTTTGCTCACACAGAAGTGCTGGTTTAGGTCCCCTGCCCACTGCCACCGAGCAGCCTGTCCTGAGCTGAGCTCCAGCATCCAGGTTCAGGATTCCTCCTGAAGGCAGCCTGGCAGAACCCCCTGAAAAGCAGTGCTGTCCTACTGATCACACTGCCCCTCATCCCCTTGCAGCTCCATCCTCCTCAGCACAGCAGCTCACACTCAGCACAGGGCAGGGGTGCTGGTGCAGCCTCTGGCACCAACCAGAGGCAGGGGCACCACAGCCACTGCAGAACCACAGAATGTCCTGAGCTGGAAGGAACCCACAAAGATCAAAGTCCAGCTCCTGGCCCTGCACAGACACCCCAACAATCCCACCCTGTGCATCCCTGAGAGCGTTGTCCAAACGCTCCTGGAGCTCTGGCAGCCTTGGGGCTGTGCCCATTCCCTGGGGAGCCTGTTCAGTGCCCCTCCACCCTCTGGGGGAAGAACCTTTCCCTGATATCCCCCCTAACCCTCCCCTGACACAGCTCCAGCCCTTCCCTGGGTCCTGCCCCTGGTCACACAGAGCAGAGATCAGAGCTGCCCCTCTGCTGCCCCTAAGGAAGAGCTGAAGCCCCTGGTGAGCCCTGGCCTCAGTCTCCTCCAGCTGAACAGACCCAGTGCCCTCAGCTGCTCCTCATAACACTTCCCCTCAGGGCCCTTCACCATCTCCACAGCCTCCTCGGGACACAAGGCCTCCATCAGGCCAGAGGGGAAGCAAGGGCCAGTCCACACACACCAAACTGACCCCAGGGAACACCTGCCACGGGGACACATCCCTTGTAAGTGAGAATAAACAACACAGCTGCTTGGGCTGTGCCCTGAGAAGAAGGGTGCTGAGCTTCAGCAGCAACAGTGCCCAACCACAACCCATCCCACAGGGCAGGCAGGGGGTGTAGGAGGGTGGGGATAAACCAAGGCCACCATGCAGGAGGGCTCAAGGCTGTGCAGAGTAAAGCACATGGACCTTGTGAGAGCTCAGCAGAACAGAGCCCAGAGCCCGTGCCATCAGCCTCATCCTGGCACTGGCACAGGTCAGATCATCCTCTGGAGGCACCTCAGTGACCTTCAGGTAGCTGGCTTCTCTAACAAAACAACCAGAGCCTGTTAGTTCAAAGAGCCTGGAGGTGCTGGAGTTATGACTGCTCTAACGAGCAGAGGTCGGCACAAGGAGGGGACTTGGGGAAACAGGGTTGGTTTCCCTTCCTTCTTCCTTGCTGACCTCCAGGCCTCCTGAAATGACTGAGGGGAGCTGGAGGGCTGAAAAGAGAGCAAGGCTCCAGGCTGAGAAGGCACAGGCATCCCCTCCTGCTTGTCACTACAAGCATCACAAACAGATGATGTTACAGGTGAGGCAGAAAACGCCTTCTCCTTGTGATACATGGCAGTGTCTCTGCGTGGCCACATTCCCCTTCCAGCCATCATATCCCAGCAACCCTGACAGAGACAAGCTCAGGAACCTTGCAGGCTGAGGTTTCTAGTGATGCCTGAGAGATTTGCACACTTGACTGGCTGCCTGTGAAAGCTGAGAGACTTTTGGCATCCAAATCCCACGTGGGCAGCTCTGAAGCAGCAGCTCTGCTGGACTTGCACAGCTGCAACCCTGAACCTGCCCAGCTGTGCCCGTGACACTTGTGAGCACAAGGTACACACACTCAGGCTCCTTCCAGCAAAGCTGTTGGCTGCTGGAACAGCAATTTCTGCAACCAGCAGACTCTGCCTTGCCCTGGGTTTGCCTCAGATCACGTAAGCCTGGATCCCTTAGCAGCAAGCTGTCCTGGCATGCTTTTGCAATGAAGAACCCTTGCCAGCTGATCTCCCACACCTCCTAACATCAAAGTGCAATCCAAAGCTCAGGGCAGTGCATTGTTAAACTCCACCAGCTCTGTCTGTCTTCAGATCAGCAGGCCTGTAAATGTTCTTGAAGTACATAAAAAGGCATTTAGCTCTGTTATGCTTAGCTGTGCTCTCTCTTCTGGACTCCCCTATTGCCAATGTGCAAATCAGTAGGATGCATTGTATATTAATAGAGTGATCTAAATATCCCAACTCTTACAAACCCAAGCACATAATCAGTAGGATTAATGTATTTGTGCCAATGCCCTGCGAGAAGACAGCCTGGTGTTCCCTGCACAGACTCACCAGTGAGGTCAAGAGTCCCTCCTTCACACAGACTTCCCATGAGTTGAGGCTTTGCAGCTCCCCCCCGTTCCCATCACACTCCTTGGAACACAAACAGACAGATGCCACCTTCTAAAAGTCCCTCTCCAGCTGTCATAATTAACAAATCCTTTGGAAGAAATTAAAACAGGTCTCATCAAACAAATGCTCTGAAATAAGGGTAGACTTTAAGTAGGAAAGAATTGGAATTCTGGTTTTGGAAAATTGGAAGTGTTGACAACCACCCTGCTAAGGTTTTATGATGAAGCTCAACAGTGTTCTTACAATGAGCCTGATTTTAAAGATTGCAACTCTGGAAATAAAATTACTTTTAAATGTCTGCTTTCCTTAAAGGAAGGCAAGGCATTTCTTCAACACACTTCTGAAGAGCTACAGAGCTGTTTTGTGTATCTTGCTGCATCCTGTCTGGAAGAAAACTCAGAGCTGTAATTCCAAACTCTCCTGTCTCACCAGGAGACTGTGCCTGAACCACCCTAGCCTAAGTGCAGCTACAGGAGGAAAATGTGGGGGTTATGATACTGTTAAAAGCACGATTCTTGTGTGTGTAAAGTTCATTTCTGTTGAGACATTGGCACAAACTGCATTCCCAGTGCAGATTTTGCCAGAATAGAACATAGAATCCAAACCAGCACTGCTCTACCAAGACTGCAACCAGACCTGGTCAGGCCTGAGCCCTACAGCAGAAACAGCAATTAGGCTGCACAGGTTCCAACTGGAAATTTAGGTCTGTTTAAATCAGTGGTAGAAAGGATAATAAATTGAGGCTGAAATATGAATCTGCGTGTATTTGCACAGACTTTCTATATATACACACATATCTGGAACAGTATGTAACTTCAACATAACTACATGCAAATTCCTTTCTTAAAGAGCAAGTAATCCCACTTAACCAGCACTCATCTCCTCTTCTGTGGGGATATTTCAGCAGCAGCAGCACAGGACAATGCACAGGCACCCTCCTCCAGCCAAGGATCCTCCCAGCCTGCAGCAAATGTGCTTGTGTGAACCAGGGCCACAGAATTAGACCCTACACGTTTTGTATTTGTCTCTCCATCTGCCTAAAAAAAAAAATCACTGCCACATCCTATGAGTAAGGGAAGTAAATTAAGAAGGGGGTGAGACACCACCAGCACATCTCACTGAAACACTGAGCCACAGGCTCCAAGAACAGCCCTGCAGCCTCCCTTGACATGCACAAAACCTTCCCCTCATTCAGCTCCTGTTGCAATAATCCTGTCCTTTCTCTCCCTCACTCCCCTCTCCTACCAATTTCATTAGGCACAAATAAATGGCACTTTTCTGGACCAGTTTTCTCACCCCTGTGCCCACCCTCAATCCTGCCACTGGGACACCACGCTAAGCCATTGGTTCTGTTTGATTTCTCACACAGACTCCCCCGTATAGGCTGTACACACACACAGATACACTAATAGAAAGTTTATTTAGCCAAACACCTGCTGTCCAGACCTTTCATGCAGTGTGTTATGAGGAAAAGAAAACCAAGCTTTGCAAGTAGGCTGGGAGTGAAACTTGCAGCAAACCCCCTCCTTTATTTCAGTGCAGCAACATCACTCTGACAAACAGGAAAGGGCAGATTTTTTCAATTTCCTTTTGCAGATGAAGTCGAAACACAGCACTATCTGAAATTGTATTTGTTGTAAAATCTGAAAAGAAGGTAAGGAGTCATCTGGCTTAAAAACCGTACTTTCTATGGGCCCTGCCAGCACCCCAACAGTTTTCTGGGGTATTTAAAGCGGATTTTGGAGCTCTTGAACAGGTGGCACCTCTTGAAAGACCAAAACCACAGAATCATGGAATGGCCTGGGTTGGAAAGGACCTTAAAGCCTAAATCATTCCAACCCCCTGCCATGGGTGGGGACACCTTCCACTGTCCCAGCTTGCTCAGAGCCCCATCCAGCCTGGCCTTGGGCACTGCCAGGGTTGGGGCAGCCACAGCTGCTCTGGGCACCCTGTGCCAGGGCCTCCCCACCCTCACAGGGAACAATTTCTTCCTGGTATCCAATGTAAACCTCAGATACACCGAGACAGAGCCATGGAACAGTAACACCAAACAATCTTAAATTTTTGCAGATTTCCACTTAGCCTAAATGGGGGGCAGGGGGAGAAGTAAAAACCAAAGTGGTTGCAGAGCGCTGGAACTGACACACCCGACTCTTCTAAGGATGTGCATCGTGTCTGATTGTAAAATTAGGATCTCCCTCCATGCTCTCCCCCGGCCTTTCCTGTCCTTTCTCTGGCCAGGCCCCTCCCCTGTGGGCTCTGTAGCAGTAGCATGGTAGGGTTGGGCTCATCTGCTGGTTTTCCTGCTGCAGAGCTCCACTAAAGTGTTCCTATACTCACTGGTGACCCATTTTGACACAGCCTGCAGGCTTTAATTATCAGCAAGGCTTTTCTCCCTGGGGCATTTTTACCCAAACCAGGGGTTAAAAATATTCCTGGAAAGGAAGAGGAAAGGAGGAGCCAAACAGACAGTGAGATCACTCAGCCTGCCTTCCATAGGAAACCAGGGTAAAAACGGCTTCCCCACAGGCTGCTCTTTGTCCTGAGTCAGGGCTGCCTAAAAACCCTCTCCAAAAACACACTGCAGCAAGTTATCAATTCCTTAACCAAAAAAAAAAAAAAAAAAAAAAATTTAATTTGTATGTTCATGGGTTGGCAGCCACACATCATGGTTATTTATCACCGGTGATTAAAGAAATGAAAACCACAAATGAAAACATTTTCAGTATCATTACGAGTAGCCTTGAGCTGCGTGGCTCAGAAGTTGTGCACAAAAAGGAAAAGGATTGATATAAGTGGATTTTAGCTCTCACACAGACCCTGTTAAAGGTCGCCATAGGAGCAAAGCTGGGATGCTGAGAGCTGTAACACAAAGACAGGCAGTGAAAGCAGGCAGGAGGTCCTTAACCAAAAAAAACTGGAGCTTTTGGTGCTGCTGGAGGCAGAGGAGGCAAGGAGGATTTCAGGCTGTGGCAAATGAGCAGAGCCAGCATTCCCATTTGCCGTGGGGAGGGCAGGATTTACTTTGGGAAGATCGTTCTGACCTCTGCTGGTCCCCTCGGGCAAACCCAGCAGAAAGCTGGAGGGAGGCCAGGAATTCCCAAGGGCTGAGCACATGGGGAAGCGCTGATCACATCGGCTCCTACAAGCTTTACCGACTCATTCAAGGAGCGCCACTCACATGAGCTTCCAGCTCACTTCTGCTCCACACTCACATTTAAAAAATTTTAGTTTCTAGCCCTGAAATTTGCTCCCAGGGCTGCCCAAGCCCCACCACCAGAAGCCGTGTTCCAACCTCTCTCCCCCCGATGCAGACCCCTCCAGTTCGTCACTCTTACCCCTTGGCCGGGACAGCCTCCACTGGAGAGCTGCTCCACAAAGGGAAAAAAAGCCATTTCCCTTCAAAACAAAGGGGCTGGGCTGCCTGCAGCACCAGGGAATGTCACACCCACCAGCGGCTCCTCAGGCTTGCAGGCAGCCGCACTTCAGGCTGCAAGGAACACCGACAGGAGAAGCTGCCCCTGGTGATGCAGTTTCCTCCCCATCGCACCGGCAGCAGCGGCGCTGTCAGGATTTGATGCGGTTCCCCACTGAGTACCAGGCACAGCAACCAGAAGAGGCCCTTGCATTGCCACGGGGAGCCGTGGTCACACAAGGAGGTGAAACCACAGCAGCAAACCCAGCCGAACCAGCGGGTGGCCCCTGCTGGAAGTGGTCACCTCAAGAACACGGCCCAGTGATGCTGAAATGCCTAAGAGGGGAAGCTGCCAACCTGTTTCAGCTTGGAAGCCACCTTTGACATGCACCTCTTTTTGCCTCCCTGCCAGAGATGAGTTTTTTTCCACATCTTCCTTTGGAAGCAAATGAGATCATCTCAGGAAGGCACGACGGCTTCTGCTGCTCCTCAGCAGGACCACGTCAGGGAAACTTGATTAAAAATAGATAATAAAGGAAACGCCAGTAAGCCACACCAAAACAGGCAGCAGAAGGAAAGGGAAACGATTTCCATGAACCAGGTTTCGAGGCCTAATACTGTGGTTTTAAACATTGAAAAGCTGTCTTCTGAATGTTGCTGGCAATCCATGGACTCGGTATGGGCAAAATGTGTTCAACAGCCAGCTGAAAGGAGGCTGAAACTTGGATTATGTACCTATCCTACCCACAGCAGACACCAGGACAAAACCAAGGCCAGTTTTAACCAGCCATCAAGTCACAATTGCATTAAGCCACAGGGAGAGGACAGGCAGATTTCCTGCTAGCAATGCCAGGAGTCTGGGGATAGCACGGAGGCAGAGTTTCTCCACAGAGAAACAGCACACACCATCCCCGGAGAGCACTGCCCTCAGAGGAAGGGCGCACTTGGAGCATTCCGGACCGGGCCAGCTTTATCAAGCCTGGCAATGGGACACCTCCCTGCTTACAGCAGCGACAGCGCTGCTATCTGCACACAGCCCCCGGCCGGGGCCGGCCGCTCCGGGGACGCCTCACAGACGTGCCCACGCCCCAGGTCGGGGTGGGCAGCAGGGGCTGAGCCCCCCACCGTGGGTGCTGGTCCATTGGGCTTGGGCTGGGGAACGTCTCCCGGCTCCCTGCAGCAAAGAGGAGGCTCTCGCCTCCCTGCCCAGGTAGCAGCAGCTGGGACATCCCACAGGGACACACTCTACAGCCTGGGGCGTGTGTGCCCACGGGGAATCCTTGAGAGCCAGGTGGGTCGGATGGATGTACCTGGTTATGAAAATCACTCTGGGCAAAGTACCTGCACCAATATAAAGCCTATGGATGAAGCGGGCCTGGAATGAAACACGGGTGGGTTTAACCATTCCCTCGTGGCTTCCTCAAATCCCAGACCACAAGAAAACACCGGCCACAGTCTCGTTGGTCACCAGAAATTTATTTCAGAGCACAAAACGGGTTCTGGGCTTACCTTCCCAGACATGCGACATGGGCTGATGTCCCGTTCCATCACTCCAGTCTCCCCCATCGCTGCCAACCTTCCCCCACCGCTATCAGCCGCTCTCCCATCCCGGCCATCCATCCCGCATCGCTCCAGTCTCCCCCCATCGCTGCCATCCATCCCGCATCGCTCCAGTCTCCCCCCCTCCCTGCCATCCATCCCCCATTGCTACAGTCTCTCCCGTCCCTGCCAGCCGCTCCCCACGCCCGTCCCGGCCCGTGTTGTGGCTCTCGGGGGGCTGAAGGGGGCACGGCACCTCCGCGGGGCCGCCGAACAAAGCGCGGCTCGGGGGCTCCGCCGCTGCTCCGGCGGAGGAACGGGACGGGATGGGGCGGGACGGGACGGCGGAGCTGCCGCCAGACACGCCGGCCCCGGGCACGTTCCTTCCTCCCTTCCGCGCCGGCAAACTCACCCTCCTTGGCTTTCTTCTTCCTGGCCAAGGTCCCGCCGAGCTTGCCCAGGAACGACTCCTCTTTCTTCATCCTGTGCGGCCGCAGCGTCGGGGAGCGGACGGGCGCGGCGGACATCGGCTCAGCCGGGGCTGCCCGGGGGAGCCCGCCCGGCGCTGCCCGATCCCGCCCGGGGGCTGCGGGGCCCGCGGAGCCGAACCGATGGGTTCCGGGAGCGGGGAATGGCTGGCCCGAGCGAGCGGGGAGAGCCCGCGGTGTGCGCTCGCAGGGCGGGGGGCGGGCTGGGAGCCGCCGCGGCCACAGCGCCCTGCCACGGCCGGGAAGGCCGCGGGAGGCGGGGGCGGGACGAGCCCCGGACACCCCCGGGGGGCCGGGGGCGGGCACCGAGCCCACCCGAGCATCACCTGCGGGCGAGCCCCTCTTCCAGGACACCTGGTGCGGGTGCAGGAAGAGCGGGTAAAAAGTATTGCGGCAACAGGATGCCCCCGGTCCCACCACGGGCGGACCAGGGCGGTGTCAGGCTTGAAAGTAGGCAGAGATCAAAGTTGAAATGACATCGCTTCCCAAGAACAGTTTTATATACGCCACATTTTGCAACAATTGGACACAACTGAGGGCAAACGCTCAGCGTCTGCCGTTTGTCAGGGTACAGCGATTCCTTGCTGGCTTCGTTCAGAGGTGCCTCCTCATTTTGGAGCCATGCACCCCTTCTGTCAGACCAGCCTGCCTTCTCCTCCTGGCATGGTGCCGGTCAGGTCTGACATCTCCTTTGTGGGAAGATCGAGGAGAGGGAGGCCGTAGGCTCTGTGTTTGCCCAAGCCATTAGCTCTCAGGTGTCCCAGCACTGCTGCTGCCATCAGCACGGGGTGTGTGCACAGAAACGGCCCAAACCAGAAACTTGGTTGTGATCCCACAGGGAGAATTTCTTATTCCTTATCATTTCTCAGCAGCCAGGAGCACGTTAAGGGGGTTGTGGAACACTCGTTAAAAACAGGTCCTGAGGGGTTTACAGGGTTAGGCTCTGATCCTGTTTAAGCCCCTGAAGTGGCTTCACAGATTTTAAGGGGACTGCTGGGTCCCCAAAGTCACACACAACCTTTGGCTGTCCTCCTGCCAGCAGCGTCCCTGCCAGCAGCCCCTGCCCCAACAAAGGACTGCATTCAAACCAACACAGCTTGGCTCAGGAGCTGCACTCCCAGATTATATGGGACAGATTTGCAGGCTTGACCTGACACAGAAGCAACACTGCAGGACCCATCCAGAGCAGAACGGAGCAGAGATAACCTTCTGAGTTAGCTGCACTAGAGATTTAACCTGAGCTAATCCCCTCTGTCACCCAGACCCACTCCTGGCCCTCACCTCCAGCTGCTTTTCTACAGTCACTTTGGCAAATAAAGAAAAACCCAGCCCAGCCAACAAAAACCAAAATCACGCAGCCCAAGCTTCCCAGTGTGACTGAGCACGAAGTCACCCAAGGGCAAGCACCAGCAGAAGGGAAGTGCAGGGCACACATGACCAGGCTGGAAGGGCTCTTTCAAATGGCAGTGCAGACTGCTGTGAACTTTATTGAGACTGCTTCTTTGGAAGAACAAATAAATTTCATTTCCTGCAACAACAGCGTGTTGCCCATAGCAGAGGCTTTTAGACTGCAAATGAGAATTTACCAGGGGTGAGATCAATACCAGTTACAAAACCACTTTGCAAAATTAAACAATTAGCAAGGATGTCAACTGCATTCTCCCAGCATAAGCCACATGAGACATTTTACAAGTGCAAGCTCCATTTTCAGTTCATTGATAATCTGAACTCATACAAAACCCACACATTAATGTTGATCCACAACAGGACTAGCAGAGTGGATATTTTCATTTCAAAAAAATGCATACTGAAGTCTTAGATTACATTTCACTTCAAGGCAGCATGGAAAAAAAGCATTTCATCCAACCTCTGGGGGAAAAAAGCCCTGTAAAAATCTATCAGTTCTCATACCAGATTTTAAATGAAATTGCAATCAGAAAATGTGTGAGTACAAACCTTGAGCAAGAAAGCAAACAAACTAGTTAAGTTACACACACAGACCAAATGGTAAATAAAACTTCACTGACTCCAGTGCAGCACTCAAGATGTAACCACTTAGAAGAAAGTGTCTTTTAATAATTGAAATAAACCCACACAGATAGATGCATTCACCTCTGACTTTGAGGTCCTATCTATTTATAAAATGCTTCAATTTGTAGCTAAGTAGAAAAAGCATTCAGCCTATTGCAAGGAAAAAGGAGGTGGGGTTGTTTGAGCCAAGAGAGAGCCCATGGCAATAGAAAGTCAAATTACACTTCAGAAGCACCAAAACAAAACCCGGAGCCTTTTAAAGACTCATCAAACAAATAGGGCTCTTCCAAACAGGAAATGAAGAGCTGCCAGTGCAGCTTTGATCAGTGCTGGTGTGCAGTGCTTGAACTGGCTGGTGGCCACTGACAGGGACACAGCTGCTGCTGCACCAGCTCCGTGGCCTGCAGCTCAGAGCAAGCCCAGCTCCATGGCTTAAACCCTCCATAATGAATGAGATCCCAGCCCTCTGCAGCCAGAAAATTCTCTCTGGTACTTTCCTCTCCTTAGGGATGAGATTCCTATATATTTCTGTAAGAATATATTCAATATTCCAATAATGAGTGTATACTCATTAAGAAAACTGCCAGAGCATAAACGTGTCATTTTAGAGAATTACACTGAAAAGTCTAAATCTAGTTAAAAAACCTGGTTTTATTTTCTGTGCTGAGCTGTTACTTTAATATTTAGCTGAACATTTAAAAGTCTGAATCCACATTTGCTCATTTTAACATTGCTCCCATTCTTTTTGATAGAGGTGTTGCTTCCTTTATTTTAAACTCACAGCATTTTCGAGTGCTTTCAAAATTTTAAGACTACCTGAGGTTACTGTAACTGGATGTATCACAAAGTAACTGTAACATTGAATATATGGTATCTCTTCTTTAGATACTGAAGCAAGGCAAACCCACCCACTTCCTAAACCAGCAAATCATTGCAGTCTTGTTCTGTTCTAACACCACCTGTACTGGTTTTTGATAGAAACTTTAGACACAAGACACAATTAATTCCTTCCTGGTCTGACAGATGAATGAAAATGTGTTGGGGGTGTCACTGCTGGTGTTTGAGTTTGTTTTGTTGTTTGGATTTTTTTTTTTTGAGGGGCAGGGTTAACAATTTTTTAAAATACTGTCTAGGAATGTACCACCTAACTGATACCACTGATTTGCTTCTGAGTGCCTTCTATTATGTATTCAACTGAAAAACGTGTACCAAGACCATTTATTCCATGCAGACATTGGCTCTGGGCTGCATTTTTTGCTTAACAAGAGAAGAAAGCACAGGATAGACTCAGCACAAACTGAAGTCAAATCATCCAACAGCATTGCACTTGCTAACAGCAATTTAGCACTGCTCTCACAAAACATACATCCACTATTTCAACAAGTGTGCCATGGTGGAGAAGCTGTGCAAAAATTCTCCTGAGAAAGATTCCTACTGGAGCTGTGGCTGCAGGCTCCAGCCCTCTTGAAAACAAAGACAAGAATAGCAGAACAAACTGTACTGTACACTCAAATCCTGTAATTTTGGGATTATTTTCTTATGCTCTCCCATAGAAAGTTTAGGATCATCTTCCAGACATCTGACCAACTCCTTAACAGTCCCACAAAGGAGTCATGGTGTTTTATTTCCCCTTAACATCACAGTAAAGACTCACACTCTCAGGTGAGTGCCCACCCAACCCAGAGAAGGGAGAGCCGACCTGAACCACCCTCATTTTTCTGTGTGTTTGATCACACCTGGGAGAGTCACACTTGGAACACTTCACTCAAAGGGCACAACAGGGACAGCACTTTCTACACAGATGCCTGACAAAACCAGCAGGTATTTTGCAAAGGTAGGAATTGCTAAACCTTAGTTGCTACACCTCTGCCAAGACTGGCAGCAAAACCTGTGTTAAAAAGGCACAGAGTGGCAGCAAAGGTAGTTATGTTGAAGCAAGCTTCTGTACTACTGAGGTCAACATTGGAATTGATTTGTAAAGCTTATCTTTTCAAATCCAATACAGTTATATATGGCAGCACATTCTCACAACCTCCCAGTCTCCTCTTCCACCTTCCCCTAAGACCCCTAGAAACTTACTAGCAGCACCTGAAACCACCAGATCTTCCAAATACAAAGAGCAATTTCAACATTTTTTTATATAAGCAGAACAGGTGGAAACCACCCATGGTCTTAGGAGTGGTGATGGAAATACTGGCCATGCTTCTGACATGCCACTGCCACCTTCTCACAGGCTCATGGGTGCCCTGACACACCACTGAGACCCCTCAAACCTTGCCCCAGAACAGTCCTCTCCTCCCCAGGCCTCCCTCAGCCCCCAGAAAGGGCTGCAAGCAGTGAAGGAAGATCACAGCTGGAGGGACTCTGTGGCCTGGTGGGACCTGCAGCCTCAGCACTGCTCACAGGGAATCAGGAGGCCACAAGCACAATCCAGGTGTGCTCTTTGGGGACACTCCTCACCACCCTGCTGTCCCTCACAGTGGCATGCCTGAAAAGCAAGAGCATCTTCACTATTCCACAGGTAAACTGATGTCCAAAACTACCCATTTCAGCAAACACCAAGCTTCTGAATCACAGTTCTGACTGCAGGCCTTACTCCTGTTATCCTTTCAACTCTGGCCAGAAACCACAACCACCAAGAACAAAGATTCAGATCTGCCCACAGCTGTTCTCCCACTGAGCACTCCAGCAGCTTCTACTGGAATTCTGATTTCTACCTTATCCATTTTTAACTATCTGAGCCTCTGCAGCAAAATTTAAATGGAAATATATTAATAACATCAATATTCCATAGAAGCAACCACATAATCCAGATGTTTCTTCCACAGGAATCGTGAAA
Organism: Chaetops frenatus; assembly: GCA_013400775.1. Taxonomy (NCBI): domain Eukaryota; kingdom Metazoa; phylum Chordata; class Aves; order Passeriformes; family Picathartidae; genus Chaetops; species Chaetops frenatus. The sequence goes on along the minus strand of VZTR01021351.1, from coordinate 238,620 downwards.
TACTGGATAGCTGTTGTGCACTTGTGGTATGCAGTAAAAAAATTTACTTTTCAATCCAGTGCAATGCCAGTAGCAAAACAGTGACCCAACAGAGGCTCATGGAACATCATTTTGCTCCCTTTCTCCCCCTGGACAATCCTCTGGTGAGTGGCATAGCGAGGTCTGTCAGATGTGCTCAAAAGGTCTCTTCAGCCTTCAGCAGTTTCTTCCATCCCTCCCTTGTTTCTCATGGAGTTCTCTCAAAGCTTAATGGTGGCCTGGCTGCTGAGTGGTGTGCACACTGAGCCTGGGGCTCTGCCCCTGGTCCTGCTCAGCTCAGAACACTGCTGAGCCCTCTCCAGCAGCCAGCTGAGCTTGGGGTTCTGTGTCATATTGAAGTGTGGCACTTGAGCAGCCTTGAGTAAAACACTGTGCACAAAACAGACCTCTTAAGGCCACAGAATACAGCTAACTTTGGACTCCCAGGAGAAATCCCTAACAGTATTTCAGTATCTAAACATTCACATTAAAAGTATTTTTATATGTCAAAATGTCGACTTGTTGACATTCTTAACATAGTCTCATATTTTATCTTAAAACAACAAAAGAATCATCAAAAGTGCTTGGTTAAATATATCCTTGCTACACTATCTTTTAAATAAACACACTGAAAAAGTTTTTTTATGTCAAATTTTGCTATTTGAAACAGCTGACTTCTGTCACTCACACCATTTTGAATGTCTGCTGCTACTTTATAAAGAGGGAAGGATGTTTAACCAAGCAGAGATCTGCAAATCCAGGCAGTCCAGCTTTTGGCTTTCATATTCTGGAGAATTATCAACTAAATGAGATTTAGTTCCTGTCTTATACCAACAGCAATGCATAACAATGCTAAAGCAATGTGTAAAACTGTGTTCTCTTTAAAAAGAGTGGAGTCTGAGTGCTGACTTGATTGGGAATGAGTTTCCATGGCAGTCCTGACAGCATTCAGCAAAGTCAAGTAGAGCACCAGCATGTCCAAAGCAGTGTCTTTAGCTGAGCAGAAAAAAATCAGGAGTTTCACAGCTCATGTACTTGTGTTCTGCTCCCCCAGAATCTTCTCTGTATTGTGATTCTAAATCTGCCAACACTTAATAACAACAAAAAAAAAAGTATATCTAGGTGCAGGGAAAGTGCACTCCAAATTCAGATTCTCTCAGTATGACCACACAGGACTGATACATATAAAAATAATCAGTATGCAACTACTTCCAAAGATGTTGGGACCAAAGTAAGGAATAAGTCCATCCTTATATACCGGAATATACCCCAAGTGATAAAGCCAAGTGTGACTTAGAAGTGAAATTAGAATCTCAACAAGTCAGTAGAGAAACAAAAAGGGAAACAGGTAGTTCCACACTTTCAGATGTCTGGAGTCCACTTTTGCAACTGCTACCAAAAGCTGTTTTTGCAAGACGTAAACAACAGCTTTGCTGAAAGCATTAAAACACTCTGAGTTCAGAGCCCTGAACCTTTCAAAACTATAATTTCAGCACTTACTATGCTAGACAGATGACTTGAATTTTTACAGTATGTAATTCAGATTGTAGAAGGCATTTAAACAGAGGTGATTTACAGTAGTGAAATATATTCAAATCAGAACATTGTGGTTCATTTACAACCATTTAAATGGTAACATTTTTGACCCATAAAAGCTTTTTCAGGGACTTGTGGTTGGAAGAGGGAAGGCTGTGCAGGCCAATCAAACTCTAATGGTATGAACCATATCCAAGAGCCAGTATCTGACACAACTCTAATATCTAAAGTAAAAACAAACAACTAAAAGCTCTAAGACAGACTCCTACAAACACTTTCCCATCTTTGATAAGAATCAGAGGTACAGTCAACCTTTAGAGCATAATTATTTAATGTAGTTTCTTGCGGAGTCCAAGAGGGAAATCACTCAGCTGTGTATCTGCATTTCAAGGAAAAAAGACCATTTTGAAGTGTTATAGTCTTGATTTCACCTCCAGAGCACAATTTCATTTAGTGACGTAAAATATTTCTGTATTATAGAAATCTTATTCCTGCTCCGAACTGAACACCATCACATATCCTGAAAAGAAACAAATAACAAACAGTGTGATATATAAGGTACTGATGAAACTAAAATCAATTCTCCCTATCCCCAAATCCTCAAGGTTTTAGCTGAAAAAGCCTTTTTAAAATAAATGTTTTGACAATCTGTCATCCGTGTGGAGCATTTACATTTCCAAGCCCATAATTTTGAAATTGCTATTATACATTCACATTGCCCACAGAAACATAATCCTGCTCCTGTGTAAAAGACTGAATATCTCATGCAATACTCACAGGTCTACTGAAGCCTTTTTATTGCATATTATAATATTTCCTTGTTGTAGGGTAATTGGTTGCTAACAAATGAATTTTTTCTTCTTTTCTCTTTATGTCTTTTCAAGCAAAGACATTAAACTAGATATTGATCAGAGACATCAAACGAGCTATTTATCCAATCGTTTGGGCTTAGAAGGCTTATGAAAACCCCACAAGCTGTTGGAGTGATCATTTCTCCACAAGAAAGGAAGCTGCTGCACAGCTATTCATACATTTCAACAGCTGCTCCCAAGTTTAAAGAACTCTGACACTTGAGAAGCAAAGTCTCAACCCAGCTGTGAAACCAAGGCAAATAAAGCTGGCTGGGAAAGCAGCACCAAAATGTCTGTGTTGGTATGGACTAAACAAAATCACGAGGCATAATTCTCTCAGAGAAAGCAGACAGCAGTGCAGGAACCTCTAAAGAAGCTGGTCTACTGTCAGAATCCAAGGCCCAAAAAACCTTCAAGGCCTTGGGTCTGCTTGCCCTGAACTTGAATTGTTTACCACATTTAATTTGAAACCACGGGAAAAACTTCCAAATATCGTGACCTAGAACAAAGATTTTGTTCTGTAGTTTAAGAAAAAGTGTGTGAAGTTAGATATTTGAAGGTTTTACAGTGTGAAGTTTTGATATAGAAGTAGTTATAGCATAAAGTAAAAAGTTTAGGGTGTGGAAGTGTAGAGTGAAATAATAGAGTGTGGATGCTGGATGAGCTTAGAGCAGAGAAATTCTCAGCTATAATCCATGAAGCAAAGTTGCCTTTGAGAAACGAATGTATTCTCACACACTGAATCAAAACAATCCATATTCTCTGGCTGACTTTGTGCCAACATAAAAGCAAGAAGGATAAACAACTCACACCTGCAGAAAACAGCATGTGAGAGCTTTCCTAATTGATCAGAGTAATTGTTTATACGTTTTAGCCTATGGTGTTATGAAGTCAGAATAGTAACCAATGAAATATTGTTTGTTATGATGTACACTATGAACTGTGTTCAGTTTTTTAATAAACCAGTCAGTCTTACACTTGAGAAAAGAGCACCACTTCGAGTCGTGTGTGACTCCACAGCAACAAGAGAACTGTGGGACAGCACAAGACTGGGTGAAAAATGCTGCAGTGCAACAGACATGCAATGCAGATGTGATTAACTAGGGGTGTGGAAATGAAAATACATGTACGTAACAATTATCTATTGGCTAATTAACCTTCAAGAGACCTTGCAACCTGCAGTCCTGTGATTGTTCTTCATGTAAGGGCTGACTTCTACTAGCCTCTGTGACGGAGCTTCCAAAACTCCCAAGGGATTTTAGCAACAAATCCCACTTGAAAGCATGCTGAAGTGAAGGAGTCTCTGTCCCTACCATCCCCAGAGTGCAGCACACCAACCTGTCCCCAGCCTGTACTCCCATGGGGAAGCAGTAGTTGAGCTCCAGCCTGGCGATGTTTCCCAGGCGCAGCACGATCCCAGCACCGTAGGACCAGCGGATGCACTCTGCCAGCCTCTGCAGGTGTGCATGGGGACCCTCACCTGCAGCCAAAAAACCAAGGCATGAGCAGCAAAGCAAGAGGGCAGAACTGGAAACAAAATACTGGGATTTTAGTTGGAGTGCTGGCTGGTCTCCACGTGCCACTGTAGGGCACCTACCAGTAAGGAGGAGGAAATGAGTATTAAAGACTTCAGTGTCTTTACTGCTCCCTTCCAGTACCTGAAGGGAACTTACAGGAAAGATGGAGACAGAGACTACTGACAAGAGCCTGGAGTGACAGGACAAGGGACAGTGGCCTCACACTGACAGGGAGGAAGTTTGGATTGGGTACTAGGAAGGAAATGTTCCCTGTGAGGGTGGTGAGGCCCTGGCACATGTTGCCCAGAGAAACTGTGGCTGCCTCATTCTGGGAGAGTTCCAGGCCAGGCTGGATGGGGCTCTGAGTAAGCTGGGATAGTGGAAGGTGTCCCTGCCCATGACAAGATGAGCTTTAAGGTCTCTTCCAACCCAAACCATTCTGGGACCCTATTCTATGATTTAATGGGTCTCTATTATTTTTAAATTGATTGAAGTATTTCCCTCCCATATGGATGTCACCTTTCTTACATCAACTGAGGCAGGCATCAAATATCACTGTAGTCTACAACTGACTGAAATAATATGGAAAAGTCATACATTAATACACTGAAATGAATCTTGAAAAAGGTTAGGGATGGGAGGGAAAAAAAGAGTCCCATCAGCTTTCACAACCTCATCTACACTCTTATACCACTACTTTTTCTTTAGTTCATCCCAGTAAACACCAGAACCCCACTCCAACATCATCTTTCATTCTCCTTTCAGAAAGGTGTAAGATAGCAAGTCTTAGTTACACATTGGTCTGCAAACACCACCAGTTCACAGACACTACCATTACCCTCCTGGCTCTCTTTCCTACAAGTTGTGCTAGAAATTATGGAGAGAGCTGAATAAACTACTGTCAAATATAGAAGCTAAAAGCAGCAGGTCTTTGACAGGTACCAAAATATATACAGTAAACAAAGTGCTTCTGAGTGAACAGACACAGAACAGCTCTCCTTTTTGCTTTTATATGAAGAGAAGAGGGGTTTTCTATTCTGCTGAGTCTCACCATAGTTGAGATTGCAGAGATTTCCAGCATTAAGGAAGAAATGTGTTCGGAAGAGATCTCCAAAGCCTCCGCGGCCGGGCCGGAAAGGGAGAGGGGTGTAGAGATGCACCCCTCCAGCCCAGTAGGCTTCTCCTCCCAAATAATCCCCTGTTTGGGCAAAGTGTTTGGGAATAAGGTCATTTACTGCAGAATATATTAAGAGAATCAGTTGTTAAAGATACAAAAACACATCCATAAGTTGTTTTACATTCTCTAAGTTTATATTCCACTTCTTACCCAACTCTTCCCATTGGCTTCTAACTCTTTCCAAACTCACCACTATTCATTTGAAAAATTAGCACTTCCACATTTCTTTAAACTACAGGAGGTGCATTTTTCTTCATTACCTCATCAGGACAGCCTGAGGCATGCACCTACTCATGGCAGTTCATCAGAATTACCTCCTGGACACCTCTGCAACACTTCCCTTGGTTTTAAAATGGGCACAGTTGAACAATTAACTTCAAAATAGACTGGATAATGAATCCACTGATAACAGCAGAGTAAGGAGTAGAACTGAGGAAGTTCCTGGCTCTGTTGAGCAGATTATCTTTCCCCTAAGCTATGAATATCAAACAGAAACTGTTGCTATAACTGTGTTTTGGGAACTTTTCCAGCTTTAAGTTTGCTTACTAATTAAAATGACACACTGGAAGTGTGCAAGTCTGAACATACACATGGTTTACAAAATCAGAAATTAATCACAGCTTAACTAAAAACTACCTGGCTTTATCCCACTGTGAGCTAATCTGTAACAATAGATCAAAGTCATACCACTTCTCAAAGTACGGAACGAGTGTAATTATTTTCAGGTTATACCAAGTTTAAGGACTCTCTGTGACTCTCTGTTACACACTGATATTTACAGGACTATCAGAAAAGTGGGATTTACAAGTGTCAGACCTTCACTCTGGGGTCCAATGCTGTACATACTGAATCCACGCACACTTGTTGGTCCACCAAGGTAGAACCTAGTGAATACAGATAAATTTCATGTAATGCCTCACTTAAAGGTAACTTTGTAACAGGTTCAGTAATGTGGGCTTTAAACATCAGCATTAGAAGGTAAAATCGGCTACAGAGTGAGAAGAGCCACAATATAGCTTTGTGTCTAAATAAAGCTATGCCTGCTACAGAATTTTGCAGGTGGTAAATATCACTTTGCAACCATAAATATAGAGCTACTACAAAGCCAATTATAAAATTTTACCAGCCCAATATGAAAATGGCTTGAGTATGAACATGCAATTATAGCTAACTGGAAACATTTTATTCTCCTCAGAACTACTACTGTTCCTCTCTTGTGCAGTTTTCTATACAAATTACCTTTGTTGACTGGAAAAAAAAACACCCAAACATTTAAAAAACTTGCCTGTCAGCTATACTGGATGGTTTGTCTCCAATAGGTACCAGCATTCCACCCCAGAGTGATGCTGAAATAACCTTTGGAGAGAAAAAGAAGTTGTTTATTAGTATTTATTCCTTAATTTCCCTGACAGTATGAGCTAGATTTCATCACCCAGTAACAGGCAGAGCTCCTATCAGTCTCCCAGAGCTACAGCTGCTCACACCCTGTGGATATCACACCCTGCATGTTGGATTTGCAACAGGATTTTCAGGTAACTCTGGGTGGCTGCTGCCCTCTTTCTTTTATACAGTGCAGTGCCTTGAAAAAGTCAATAAAGTATATTTGAACCAAATGCTACTTCCAGAACAGCCTAAGGAAGCACTTAACCTCATCCAGCACCTCTTTTCTTGAGAATTTTCATGTCTCAAAGTAAGACAACACTGCTGCCATCCATTATTCCTGGCAGTTTGAAACTCACTGCAGACTGAGTCAAACAAGCAGCTGCCAAAAATGTACAATTATGACCTGTCTGTAAATGAGCCTTTTAATTACATGAAACCACCTTCTGCAACTCGCTATACTGACATCAAATAAACATACAGAGTTACTCTTTATCTATAAAAAGTCATTCTTGCAGCTCAAATCACTGTAAAACATAGATTTAATCACTTGTTTGCTGCCTGTGTAGAAGTACTACTGACAGACAGTGATATTTATTGTTAATACCTTTGGGATACAAATTATTGTAACCCCTGATTTTTAAATCTTCATGATGCAAGTTGCTCTTTAATTCCCCATTCAGATCTGAGAATTTATTGCACTATCTCCATGTGTTAAAAAACTTCTTTCTAAATGCAGTCAGAAATATTCCTGGGATATGTTGAAATTCTTATTTCAGTTTTTCAATATTTCAGTCAAAAACCCTATTTCCACCTAATACTAAGCCAATGCTGTTGAAATCAGTCTTCCCATATTTTCCCAATAATTTCACACACAGGAAATATTTACATGCTATGATAACAAGACAAATAGTTATATATTCATAATTTCAATTAAAAAGAAAATTAAACCAAGATTATTCAGAACATTCATGAAGGTTTCAAAACTTTGAAGTTTTTCAAAAATTTCTAAAGTTTTTGAAAAATCCCTCCTAAGAAAGACCACAAAGAACAGACATGACCAACATCACTTCTGGATGGAAAATCATTCTTATGGTTAACTGTGAAACAAGTTCAGTCTTCAAGTGATTGTCTACAGGAGAAACATAAAGATAAAAATAAAGATAGTCCATTATCCAGAAAATAAAATCAAGTTATCTACTCCAGCCATTTTTTACAATCTTTTTCCTAATCCATAGTGAAAAATAATCATAAGACAGGTGTTTAACAGCCCCAGATAAAATTCAAGTCAATTACTAAAATATCTTTAAAAAAATTACCGAATCCCAGAGAAGTTGCTTATTCAACTGAAATTCAAAATCCTCTTTCAGAAAGCTCACATCTCCCCCTGTGTAGCCAGCCAACTCCTGCAAAGACAGAAATTGATGGAAGTTGCAGCAGATATTACATGTTTCTTCCCTCTAAAAGTTCAGCATGTCTGCCTCAGCACATAATAATTTAATGCTCATAGTAATTTTGTGCTCTTTGACCAATGGCACACAAATGAAAATCTGTCACCATAAAAAAAATTTCATGATTTTAAAAGGCACACTCGGTAAATAGAAAATGTAATTATCAATCCTCATTGTCTCCTAGTCAATTTTAGATTAATTTCTAACTTTAGACCTTTTTAACATGAACATCAATTAGATAAATTAAGACTCATTCAAAGACACAGATAAAACCCAGTAACAGCATAAGTGATTTAAAGCTACCTGATTAATTTTCAGCAAAGCACCTCGTTTTGGCAAGATTGAGGAGTTCCGGGAATCGATTACCATGGCATGCTGAAAAGAACACAGAAATTGGGTTTATATTCTCATTATCTCTTGAATGCCTTCGAATAACACTATGCTTTTCCTCCAAAAACTGTGCAAACAGTGGAAGTCAACCCCAGCTCCAGCCAGGATTAGTGGAGCTTCATAGATTTGGGAACAATATCCCTACAGACTGGCTTTGTTTGATATTTACAGGCCACATGAAGTGCATCCATTTGTCTCTTCTGCCCATGGCACACACCAGAAACAGAGCAGCAGCCCAACTGCAAAGCACCAACCTGCAAAGGGTTTGTAAGCTGCAAGTGAAAGATGGCAAGTGACCAGAAACTGGCTTAGGGGAGAATGTTTACAGAAGGATTACAAATGTTTACATGAGGAAATTTACTCTTCCTGTCTGCTACAAAACAAAGCAATTCTGCAAAGAGAGATGGCAGGTGAGACAGAGGGAGAACAAGCCAAAGCCCAACAGTCAACCATGATTCCCTGTTCTCCCTCTGGGCCTCCTGGGTTACTCTGTGGCAATGACCAAGCACAGCAAAAGCTGTTTAAAGGAAAACACATTCCCTCCAAAGCCAAAAATCTCCTTTGGTATCAACTCCTAAGTATGAGATGACTCCAAGTCATGTGTTTTTGAAAAAATTATCAAGAAAAAGCCTTACAGAGAGAGAAGATTTTAGAGAGTGTCCACTTTCCTCTCGAACAGAAAAGGATGCTGTTCTAGCAAGGCAGCCAAGCTCTCTCCACACACCCTCCCACTTCAGTGTGTGATTGGTCTTCCAGATGGGAAACTACAATAAAGAATTGAGTAAGTCATGAAAACAATTGTTACAAAATTTAAACAAGTATTTTTTACATTTGAGTCTGTGGCTTTCTTCCCAAACTTCTTGAAACAGAGAGAAACCCTTTTTCATTTTAGAGTAATGCTAATTCTGCTCCAGCCAAGAGAGTGAGATGCACACTAATTAATCCATTCCAAATGAAAAGTATCTTGGATTGGGCTGATACAGTAAGCTAGGCAGCCAGCTGCCTCTCTGGAATTAAAATTTAAAAAAGAATTGAAGAAAAACATTGGCCTTTTTATACAGCCAAAATAAGATGGAATTCTAACAAAAAGTCTAAAATTCACAGCCTCTGTCATTTTCAAATCACTGACCTCTTTCAAATAAAGAGAAGTCAGCCCTGTGCACGAGTGATTCAATCATTCAAAAAGTAAACCAAATATTTGCAAGAGCCCAACTGAAATGTAAATGAAGCAAGTGTTACACTTGAGCTACACTCACATTAAATTCTGTTGATATTCCTCTGTCTGTTTCTCGAAGGGAGCTCCAAGGGAACTGTCCAGTTACTTTGTACACATTAACTGAAAAACTGAAACACAACATTACTGGCAGGTTTGAAAGGGAAACTGTTTAAAAGGTACAGCTCTGAATAATCACAAAAATTTAAGAAACCAGCTCTGCTTATCATTACCAGACCGTCAGGAAAGAATAAATGCAATTCTTACTCAATGAAAGATCTTATTAATTGTTTTATATTCCTTCACTAAAAAAGGAAGTAGTGAAAAACACATCCCCTACTTTCTTTCAAAGTTTCCAGGCCGTGGTTTGAAGAAGGACAGGCCATATGAAGTTTCCTTTGTTCCATAGGAGAACTGGAAGGTGACCTTTTCTGCACGTCCAAAGAGATTTGGGAACTTGAGCCCAAGCACCTACAGAAAATAATATTAAAAAAATCCTAAACCATTAGACAAACAAACAAAAAATTCCCCACATCATAACATTTTATATTGTTTGCTGTCTTTCACCTTAATCATATGCTGAAGACAAGAATATAATGAGAATTAGAAATTAAGACATTTAACAATACTTGTAAATGAAAGTGTTTTTGTTCTCAGTTAGTCTTCTCTTTGCACTGGCAGCAAAAGCCAACAGTGCAAGTTACAATCAAACATCCAACTTTTATTGCTGTTTAGTAGCTGCTGACTTAATCTGCACTCTCACTGAGCCATCAGTACTGATGTTACCTCAAGCAGAATCTCCAAGCCTGCCTCAAAGCCCTGGAGAACAAATCTTTGGCACAACAAGCAGCTACTCTGTAACTCCAGACTCTCCCACTGATCCTCAGGAAAAACTCCTGTCAGGGAGGGTTCAGCAGAACCAAAGCAAGGGGGAATTGTCACTATGGAGCCACTTCCCTGTACTTTTGAGCAACAAGATCCTTTGGCAACCAGGCAAGACAGCAGTACAAGACACCTCTGCAGCTCTCCAGAAACCAGTGGAACACTTTTACCTATTCTGACACAAATTCCTTGCATCCTTCAGGAAGCCCTTGGCCCTCTGGCAGAGAAGATGGAGCAGGTTTCCTCCAGACACTACCACTGTGCATTCTATTGGAAAAGAATATTAAAAACCTCCCAAATCCTGACTGCCTTTGTCTGACAGCTATTGGAAGCAAACCAGTAACCTGAGCCTTGTAATGATGGCTATTATGCCATAAACAGAAAAGGCTTTTAGTTATAGAAGCTTAAGGTGAATTTAAGGAATTAGAATAAATAAATTTATTCAACTCTTAAGGAAACATAATCTGTGTTGTCAATACCAGTGTATACAAGTCATGCTTTTATAGCATTCACAAGTTTTACTTCTCTGTGGTAAGAAGCTGATCAGAAAAAGACAAACCCAATCAGCTTTCAGTCAGTTTTGAGCAGCACTGGAAGCAACAGGTAGGATCTCCCTGCTGGTTTTCTTCAGGCCACAACAGCCTGGATCTGGCTCCTGCCAGTAGAGCTGCATAAGCAGCTCTCAACTCACCCAGATCCAATTCTCCTTTGCACATGGAAAACACCATCACCTGAGTCATGTGGGATCTTATCCAGGTTAAAAATACCCCTATGAGGAAAAGGATGAGTCCCTTGATCTGGCTTATCCACCAGCCCCAGGCACAGCTGCCCTGTGCAAGTGAGAAGGCACAAAGGGTGCAGGATGAGCACCTGAAAGCACAATCTGCTCACAGCAGCACTTCTGCTAAAAACACATTCACAGACCAGCAGACAGTACCTCCTGTGGCAAATGGTAAATATTATTCACACAAGATTTTCATCTGATGCATCCTTAATTGAGTCACATGAAAACAAGTTCCAAAGCTTATATAATTTGTGAAAACCTTGCATTCTACAGCATAGAATAATTGATACTGGGCTAAAAGAGAAAAACAGGAACAATTTCTAAATATAAAGCATATTGACTGAGAAGAAAAATACTTTAAGTATATCTCATAAAAACAAAATACCAAATTCCTTACTAATCTCTTCAGTAGATGAAACATCTTAAAAAAATTAGCATGCTGAGTTGGAAACTACAGCATTGTCCTCCAGCTCAAAATAGGCTTTTGCTGAATGAAAGCCTGACACAAAGACCTTACAGTCCTAGCAAGGCTGGATCAAGACTGGATTACCAAATTCCTTGCTAGGCTTGAAACTGAAAGTAAGAGGAATATCAAAAGGCATCACTAATAATTTGAAATAATCCATACCATGCTGCCTTCATTGTTGCCAACCATGGTGTTATAGCTCCCAGTTAACCTTCTCAATTCTGTTACTTCAAAGGTCACATCTAAACCATTTGGAAGAGCATCATCTCCTAGAGAAATAAATGAAGTGCATGTTATCTCTAAAAAGTTATTTTAAAAATTGCAGACAGAAGGTTACCTGAATTATTTGAAAACTGTTTGAGTTAAGGCATAATAAAAGTCCACAGACAAATAATATTTAAATACACATACACATATATGCAAACACATGAAAGTAGATCTTCTTAAGGATAACTGATGTAGACACATTTGTATCCACAACACACCCGTGTGTTCATCTAAAATATATATAAAGGTATACAAGACTAAGTTACACACACAAAAATTGTCCAGCCTATCACACAGGGAAATATATATTACAGGTATGAGTAGATGAGGAAAAAAGTGAGGATTAATGAGGGAATGAATACACACCTTGGCAGGTATCAATCAGAACATCCACCTGTCTAAAGATCCCGAGACGCAGCAACTTCTCACGAGCTTCATGTGATTTTCTCATCACCTACAGGATGAGAAAAGTAGCTCAGTCACAGAATCAGAGGATATCTGGGTTGGAAGGGACTTTCAAGATCATTTAGTCCCTTTGGGTCTTTCAGGTTAAGAAAAAATAACGAGGATAAATCAGTTAAAATGCAGCTAACAGATTTTGTATATAAAGATACATATGTGCACCTTCAAAACAGAACACAGCCACTTTAGCACTTGAATCTGCAGGAATAATTTAAACCCGGAGCATCTGGCTCAATAACTTCACACCTTTTGTTAGTTTGCTTCCTAATTACTTTAATAGTTAAAACAATTATTCAAATAGGTTCCAGTAGTTACAACTTATTTAGGGGGCCCCTGTTCTTGGCAAAAATGGACAGAGTTGCCCAATGTCTGAAGGGAGTAGCCAAAAGCAGGAAAAAGAGAGAAAAAATTTTAATTAATTTTCAAACAGCAGGTCTGATATTCACTACAACACTTACATCAATGAGATTTTTAGCCTTGAAAACATCAGAGATTTCATACATGATGATGTCATCTTTGGTCCTTCCAAGTCCATCAAAGTGCACATGCTGAACCACCACCTAAACACAACAAATGTTTACACCTAAGCACTGAATTTGCATCTAATAATGAGGATCAAGGTCACAAATGCACAAAAATGATTCTGAGAAACCCTGATGAACCCTAGTGCTAATATCTGCTAACTTACATTATCAGAAATCAGTGCTATCAATGATTCTGGGACATTGCTCCCATAACACAAAAATGAAAGAAAAGAGAACTCTAACACCAAAGCTAACACTGGTTGTAGCAGAAGAAACCCTGGCAGACTGCAGCTGCTGGGGTTTTAGTTGTAGATGTTGTATAGACATAGAAGCAACTGCAGAAATCCCACAAGTAATAAGTACATAAGACAGAATTATGCCATTAGTTGTAGTTTGCTACTTCTTTTATCAGCTATACAGAAGCAAAGAATTAAAAGAAGGAAATCAAACAAGTGTACAAGCCACGAATATTTAAACTCTATTAAAAACATCACTACCACAGAGGCAGTGCAGTTTCAAATGCAGATGAAGATCACTCCCATTATGAGGTTTTATACCTTAATTTTGATATATAATCATCTGAGACAATTTTATTGTAAAAATCACAGCACCTTCCATGCTACCCAGTACAAATGGACTACAGTGATTGCATTTCCCTTGTTTTTCCAACCTTTTCAGTGAATTATAATTTTAGGGGCAAATGAAAAAAAAAAAAAAACTGCTTCAAAGAGTTGTCAAGGATTGGAACAGGCAGCTCAGGGCAGTCCCCACCCCTGAGGGGATTGAAAACCATGGGGATGTGGCAACTGGGACATGGTTTAGTGCTGGACTTTGCAGTGCTGAGTTAACAGTGAAGACCCAGTGATCTGAGAGATCTTTTCCAACCTAAACAATTCTAGGATTCCATGCCAGTGTTTGTAAAAGAGACTATGCAGATTATACTCTCTCTACCAGAAATACCTGCATGACTCTATGTATTCATGTATAATAAAACAGCAAAATAACAGCAACTTATTGCTGCCAATTGCTTAAAATAAAAGCCTATCAGCACATGTACATCATGAACTAAATAAAACACAAATCTTATCACCAACCTTTAAGTGAGGATGACTCTGAACAATATCAAGGAAAATTTTAATAAAAAACCAAGATAACATGGTAACTCATAGAAAATTGCCTTAGGAAAAACAGGGAAGAAAAGGAGCCAAGGCATTTATTTCTCTCCAGGAAAAAAAATCAGGATGTTGTTCAGGCACTTACATCTTTGTTTTCAAGAATTTCCTGCTTGCTCTCAGGTTGAACTTCAACCAGTTCAGTTTCCTCTCCCAAGGCACCAAAGTCTGGCCCAGCCACTGGAAGAGGCTCCAAACTCTGAAAGCATAAAAGGAAACTGCATTTAATAGGGTACATGGACTTGTGATTTATGCCTTTTGTTAATGAGAAAACCCCGTGAATCTCAACAGTGTGCTCATCAAATCTTAAGGGAAAAAAGCAAAAGAGAAGAACTAAAATAGAAGGAATTACCACAACACTGGACACCTACCTGCTTGTTGAAATTTTTAATGAAAGCTAAATAACTTCCACATTGAATGATTTCTGAAAAATATTCTGTATTCTTCCAAAAATTAGCCCTAATCCTAAGACAAGCTTCCTGTGTAAAAAAGATGAATTCCACCTTCTTAAAAAAAAAAAATCTAGAAAAACCAGGCTGTCACTTCTCTGGTTTGGGTTTTAGGAGGCAGAAGAGTATCAATGTCAAACAATAAAATAAAAAGAGTGTTCTCAGAACGTCAGTTTGCTTTGCATGCATTTACTTGCCTTTATATCCCAATATTTCTTTTAGAAGTAACCTTCCAAATAAGGCTCAAGAACCTTGGGCTCTGATCATCAGAGCCAAACACTTTAATTAAACACAGCATGGCTTTATTTATTACACCTGAAAGTCTCCTAAAATAAGACTTATCAGGATGGCTGCTTTCCTGAACAGCAAACTGCAGCTGCATATCAAAACCCAGGTAAAAGAAGACAGAAGCTTCTCCCACCATCACAATTTCCAGGAAAGTGTGAAACACTCTGTATCCACACAATACTGTCTAGCAGTTCACACTGCAGATGGACACAAAGCAGAGAACACAAGCAAAAATTCTGAAACAGAAATGACACTAGTCACAGTAATTATAACACTCTAGGGCCTCAACTGGAGCCAGCTCCCTGCACTGTTCTTCAGCCCTAAAACTGAACCCTTGGACCTCTACATGTCTTCTTTCAGCACTGGAAGGTGGATTTGGAGATTTGTGCATCTATTCACCACGATTTCAGCTGTGTGAGGCCCCACAGCCCTCCCCAAGCAATGCAGCTCTGCAGCCTCCACTTCTCACCAGGGGCAGCTTCTCTTAACACCGTGATTTTTCAGCTGCTTGGTTTTGGGTTTTGTGTGGTTTGGGTCGGTTTTATTCCGTTTTCATTTCCCCAGTCTCGTTCTTGCCAGCCCCCTGGGGAGGTCAGCTCTGGGAAAGCCTCAGGACAGACCTAGGTTTTCTATAGGAAGAAATTTCGTACTTAGTAAGAAGATTTTCTCCCTTTTCAGGGTGCTGAGGCCCTGGCACAGGTCACCCAGTCAAGCTGTGGCTGCCCCGTCCCTGGAAGTGTCCAAGGCCAGGTTGGACGAGGCTTGGAGCAACCTGGGATAGTGGAAGGGGACGCGATGATGTGACCAGGTGACCTTTAATGTCCCTTCCAAACCGTCAGTACCCACGGCTCTATAAAAAGACCCAGAAATGAGCTGNNNNCTGGGAAAGGACGCCGCCCCCGAGCCCCGGGCCGGGCTCCGACCCCTTCTCCCTGAGCCGGCCCGGCCGCGCCAGGAGCGCCGTTCTCGGAGCCGCGGGGCGGCTGAGGCGGGACACGGCCCCCGAGCGCAGCCCCAGCCCCGCTCCCGGCCGTGCCCGGCCCGAAGGTCGCGGCGGGGAGCGCGCAGCCCTGCGACCTT
>VZTR01021351.1:206346-218656 GCA_013400775.1 Chaetops frenatus | reverse complement strand
AAAAAAAACCATGCCACAAGCCCTCCCACACAAAAAAATACCTCAACTTGCCACACACACACACTTCAACACTGCTTGAGCTGCTTTCCCACAAGAAGAGAAACAGTGTTTGTGTTTAATCATGATACAATGACCAAAGAACATCTCTTAGAAGTTATTTCTGAGACAAACTTGTGATTCTGTGTCTTCCCAAAGCCTGTCCCAGATGAAGAGACTCAGGACTGGTCAGACTGGAATATGAGAGACTGCTAAATAAGGGTAAAAGCAGGAAGGTGCCTATCCCCAAATTTATTGTGGAAAGGAGTCAGAAATATCATTAAGAAAAGAAGGAAGAAAAGACACTGGATTACAGGTGCTATCAAGTAACTGAGGAGAGGACAGTAGGATGAAGAACAAATATATACCCAGAACCACATTTTTGCTCAGAGAGACGGCCTCAAAAGCCACCTAGTGTTATTCAAAAGAAGGCTTTAACTCATTTCAAAAAGAGAGAATTTCTAAAACTGCATCATTTGCATGCAGCAGCACTCCACTTGACCTGGCTGTACAGAACAGCTTGCTTTTAGCCTGGGAATAAACTGTGGCAGCAATCCGAAAAAGCTGCTCCTGCATCCATCGAACATCAGCAGGCATGTCAGGAAACCAGTTCACCAACCTGCAGGCAAAACCAAAACACACCTCTTGTAAGCAGGAGATTTAATCAGCATTTTATTTTTACGCACTCTGTCCCACATCCAAAACAGCTTTTTTTCTCCCCAAATCAACTCCTCTACCAAGGTGTCAATTTCTTCCCAACCTCCCTGAATTCCCATCTAGCCCACTTATCTTTTTTCTACAAGCTAAGAAAAGGGGGCAGCACAAATCACTGCATCTCTGAGTGGCTTGACCAGTGTGTGCATTCCACACCCTGTGACCAACACAGGAATCCTGCAAAATATTCCTGTCTCCAAGAATTTTGTGGTAGGAACTTTCTGGTCAGTTTAAAACAAGGTGGGAGACAAAGGAAGAACAAAAGAAAAGGACAACAGAAGAACAAAGAGAAGGCAAAACAAGAACAATGTCACAAATGGACCTTTTTCCCTTATGACACCCTTAACAGAAGTCAGCCACATCAGAGTGGGACAAGGAAGAAAACCCCAGATTTTTCTGGGGAGACTTGTTTCCTCTCCATCCACCAAAAACAGCACACAAGTGCCACACTCAGTGGCACAAAAACAAAATATTTCACTGGAGTTCTATATGGTTTGATTTACAGAACAATTGATTTTTCAAGATTTTCTAAAGATAGTCATGGTATCTGCTGCTCAAGGACTGGAATTCCCTTAAGCAAGCACAAAGCTTAGGATTCATGGTGCATCCATTGAACACAACTTCTCCTTGACAAGAAGTGAGACTTATCAAATTAAGCCCTGCTTCAAGAGCACAACTTTCAGTCAACCTAAACAAAACTGATAAGAGAATTTACATGGTGAGTAAAGACTGGATTCCACTCCCTACTTCAGAAAGAAGCACAAGAAGGATGTGGAGAGAGTTGAGATACCCCTGAAGGATATGGTAATAAAGAATGTGCTCCTGGAAAGCACAACTAAGGGTGCTTCTTTTGAGCAATTACAAGACAGTTATTAGTATTATGAGTGTTTTATTTAAGAATCTTCTTAAAATGTTTATTTATCTAGCCTTGGACTATACAGGCTTTAGGAGGATGCATCACTTGGGCAAGAAATAATGGGTCTTTTGACAGTTACCACTTGAATGACAGAGTCCCAGAATGCCTGCAACACTGAATAAGCTCTTAATGAGTACATTTCCAAAATTATAATGATTCTGAAAGAGTTCATTCCAGGTTTCTTACCGTAAAGCAACTGAGTAAGCAGACTCCACTGGGAGTGTGTATGGCAGCATCAGGTAGGATATCACCCGCATTGGGAAGAGTTTAGAGAACTGAGCATAGAATCCGTTCTGTTCTTTACAAGCCTCCTGCAGTGCTTAAGAGGAATTATTTGGGAAAAGATGTTACACTATCTGAAAGCAGTTTCAATAATTTCCTCAGAGTTTTGTAATATCCACTCAACATTATCAAGTGTTACTGAATAAGGTTCAGTTAGAAAATTAAAGAATTAATCTCAGGGCATTCTTACCATAAATCTTCTCTACAATATTTTAAAATATGGGAACACAGGGACAAAACACATTACCCACAGCTTCTGAGCAACAGATCTAAGAATTAATGTTAAAAAAAAAAAGAAAAGAAAAAAAAAATCAAAGGTTGCCACTCAGAGTTACAGGAAACAGCCTGAAGCATGCACCTTTACGAAGTCTGGGAGGTAAACTCTCAAATATGCTCTTCTCCAAAGGCCACGGGTTTTGCTTTAGCTGGTCATTTAAACTGGTCATTTTCAAAGTTTCTACTCTGTTATTTTCCATCAATTTTCTTCTCTTCACATGGTCAGTGTGTTGTGCAGCCTCATGAGGGTTTCTTTTAGTGAAGGACAAGTGGATATAAATTGATTCGTTCAGAATACCTGAAAGAGTCAAGAGCTTTCACTTAGGTTTGACCCACAGGTCTCCTGAGTACCTGCAAAGCACCTGAGGTCTGTGTGTCTGTACAAAGAGCTGTCCTGAAGGAACACCATCATCTACCCAGTGTCAAATGCACCTGGCTCTGAGGATCCCACAAATGTTTAATCACAATGATGGCTCTTCTCAAGGTTTAGGCCTTACTTTAAAACAGGTTCTAAAGAAAAGGAAAAAAGTGCACAATTAAGTGAAGCCACCCTGGAAACATACAGTCATTTACCAAAGTTGTTTTCCTGAAAGAAAGCAAATGATTAAAAGGAGAAGAGAAAAACTGATTTAATATGTATTTGAAAGAAAACACTTAAAACATATCACATATGGCAGTTATGACATGAGTATTTTGAGGCATTGCTACAATAGGGTTGAAAAGGAAAGCAACTAGGTGACAATATTTTTTTCAGTTGTATCCAAAGTACAGATCTAAGTCAATATGGGTTGCATTGCAAAACTGGTGCCAGTTAAGAAACAGCACTGATAACTACCTTAGAAACCAGCACCAGATCATGACAACAAAAAGAAAAAAACAAGAAGTGTATTTATACTTGGTTTCCAGAAAATCATTATTAAATATGAAAAGAGATTACCAAATTTGACTAGGATCTATACCTGCATACAATGGAACCTATATCCTACTAGCAAGTACTAGTGAAAGACAAATGTCAAAAGAATATACAGTGAATTTAGCAAAGGAAAATATTTGAAGTGCCACAGATGGAGGGGAGTGGGGGAATTAATTCCTACAGCTGGAATAACTTAACAAGAAAGGTGATGCATAATGAATGACCTTGGAAAGGTTGTAATTATCATTGATTAAGCTTGACGCAAAACAACCCAGTGACAGAATAAAAACAAAGTTGATCACAGGATTAGGAGTGTGAAAAGGAGGCAATAGTGCAATACAGAGAGAACATGGGGCACAGAGACTGAGGAAGAACTGCAAGGAATGTCAGCTATTAGTGTCAGATGGAAACATGCACACAGGAAACCTGTGGGTGCAGGACAGCAACAGAACCCAGCTCAGCACAGACAACCAGAGGCTCTTTGTAGAGCCTGTGCTTTTCATCACCTGGTAAAAGTTATAAAGCAAGACTCTCTCATTAAATAATAATAATCCATAATAATATTATAGAAAAATCAAGCTCTTAATCAGAATGGTGATGTTCTTCAGCAAAGAGAATTGTTTCAAGTAACTTGAATATTCAGTAGCCAGGCATCAGCAGAGTACATCAATGACTGCATTACATGCTGCAGCTGAGAATCTGTAATAGTGCAAATGTCACATTACCATTCCTGTGATCTGACCCAGTACCAATCTGCTTCTGCACCCAAAGACTACAGGGCCTAGGCACATTTAAAACATGCTTAACTTCATCCTAATGTCAAGTTACTGTCTTCAACTTGTTTGTCTCAAAGCTTGCAGAGCAATAATATTAATCAAGATAAAACACATTATTAGAATTCTAGGAGTAGAGTAGAAGAACTTGGAATTCTTTTTCTCAAACTTATCTGAGTGTCAACAACTGCTCCATTATAAGTCTTCTTCTAAAGTCTTTCCTCACACAGACCAAGGGTTTGTCTGTGACTGAGTTTTTATTGTTGTTAGCCAGCTCCCAGTTTTGGACTACCAGAAAGTCACTTGGATGACAGCAGAGAGGAGGCAATAGAAGATATGGGTTTCAGAGGAGGAGGAAGCAGTAGCCTATTCCCATCCTGCACAATTAACACAAAGCCAAGTAATAATATAATTTACCTGGAACTGGAATTCTTTGGAAATTTCACTTGACATTTACTCCACACAGATTTGACTAAACTCCAAATGTTCAATTGTTGTGTGGCATAGTTCACCCTAGGTGAACCATAACTATGGGATTTCTACAAGAATTAAACTATCATGATCCCTCCAAAACCCTCAAAGACCAACTCCCTTCTTAGCTACACACAACCCCTCAGTCTTTTTTGTTTGTTTTGATCTGGGGTTTTTTTTGTTTCTTTTTTAAACTCAGGTTAAGACCATATCATCAATAATTATCTACAATTTTAACATACCATTCTCCTTCAAAAATTTAAGAGCATCCAGATATCCCTGCTCACAGATCTCTCCGAGCACCTGCAAATATAGAGTAAACGAGTCAGACAAATAAAAGGAGTTTCAACTTGAGATTAACAGTTTGCAGAACGAAAAGCCACTTTCATCCACCTTCCACTCTTGTAAGAAAAAAATCACCTTAACAATTGCTGGAATTCAACAGATTCAGGTTAATATGGCTACTGTGATGATGCATACATGATCATGTACATTAACTTATCTTTCAGCTGTTACAGATGCACTGAATGATAGCATTTAAACAGTTTGGAAGACTTTCCTTCCCTCTTGTTTCCTTGATTAGCCCTTCAGAAGCAGCTAGCAGCAATGAAACAGGGTATGGAGTATGCAAATTCCCCTCCTTCCCTCCCAGTGCTTCTGACTTTCCAAAGCTTTGAAAAATCAGCTGTGCAATTCTGATGCTTAGGCTCACATTTATCTTCCCTATGAAAATACATTTTACCAGATGCAATACCAGCTCACCTACACAAGGGTACTAGTGAAAAAAAAAAAAAATAAAGCCTGCTTAAGTAGAATTTAAAATTTGTCTTGAAGTAGTCAAAAAGCCCTCTGTAGCAGTCAGGAAAATTGCTTCTTTGCTGTAGTATCTCCCCAGCCAATTGAAAAGGTCTGTTTTTATTTTTTTATTTTCCCAACTTCTAGCTCAGCAATTCAAGGGCATTTCTCTCTTCAGATCTGCAACTAACAGCACTGAACAAAGTTTAAAGGCAACCTTCCTGTGCCAAAGTATTAAATAAGACCTTTTCAAAACCATGAAGCTTTAGAACTCCTTCTAATTTCTTAGCAGGTAAACATGAAAGGACTACAAATTGACAGTTGTTAATTTCCCAATGTTGATTTTGTGATAGAGTCCTGTGATAATTCCCAAACAAATAGTGAAAGCCAATGGTTGGATACGCATTTTTAGTCCAAGAGAGACTAAAACCAAGGAGGAGTAGACAAAACTTGGAGAAATAGAAACAAAATAGTCACCAGATTAGTTTATGTGAATGGATGAAATGCTAAGACTTTCTGCAAAAGCTCCCATGTGGAGAGATGAAGCAAAGGGAAGCAGGGGCTGACCTTGGGTTCAGGTGGAAAGAGCGCTTGTGTTAAGCGATAAAGGTTGCCCAGGCTGAACTGAATGCTGGTGTTGGTCACGTTCATCTCATGGAAGTTGGCTGACTTCCCCTTGGGACAGATGTCACACTCCCCAGCAAAAGGGGACACTGTGATGGTGTTCTTACACTCATAGTGAGGCAGGTTGTCGCTGATGCCTCCGTCCACGTAGCGCTACAGAAAGGAACAGAAACAACACATCTCACAGGCTGGAAGTGTCTGACCAGCACAGACCCCATGCAAGCATGAAACAGCACTCTAAGGCTGTAGCAGCACGGCCTCTGCCTGTGCTGAACATTTTGAGTGGCATCATCTATTTGGGAATGCCAACAAACATTCCTACCTATAGTTCCATAGACAGCCCAAGCATGTTCTGATTGGGATTTTTCTGTATGTTTTTTTAAAGATGATAATCCTACACAATGCGTAGAGAAAAGCAGCTCTATGCTTCAAAGCTCAAATTCTAAGATACTACACCATTCTAAGTGAAAAATACTCTTCATAATTAGAATTTGAGACTGGATTTTGGACTTAAGGAAAGTGTGAGTAAAAATGGACAGTGCTTCGGAAGTGTTGCTCAGTCACAGGCATCTATTGTGCTTTGTGTGCAAATTCCAGGTTATGCTTTAGTCGCCTTCACACTGACTGGCCCATTTCTGTACTTTCAGGGCATCACCACCTCAGACATTTTAAGATCTAAGGCCCAAAGTGTTCTCTTTTGGGGTCACTACTGTCTAGTGCAGCAGCTGCCGTGGCTACAGACAGCCCCTCCACGCGCTCACAGCAGCCAGCTCTCCAGTGGGCCACAGAGAACTGGTTTGTTCCCACACCACCAGCTTTGCTGGTTCAGAGGCTGCCTTTTCCTCCTTCCTAACAGCTCAGCAGACCTAAACTGTAGGTCTTTGTCAAACATAAATGTGACAGAGCAGTGATCTGAGCAGGAGCAACCTGGATTATCAGTTTCAGCTGCTTTGATGCTCATGCCTTGACCACTCTGAGAAACACATTAGGATTTAGGAAGAGGACAGCTGATGGCCTGTTAGCTTCCCAGGACACTCTCTGGAGCCAGCAGCATGCAGCTCCTGCCAAACATTAGCTGTGTAATGCCATCACTAAAGTACAAGTAAAATCCCCAAGTCCTTTGTGGAAGTGTCAAGTGCAATACAACAGGTCTGGCAAAGGAGGACCCTCCTCACGAAATTATTAAAAGGTGGAAGTACATATCTGAATCACTGTTCTACTATTCTAAATGATTTTCATGCTTTGGAGTATCTGCTCAGCTGTTCCTCCAAGTAATTTTTTAAATCTAAAACCACGGCTGTGTTGGAAAGGAGTAAAAAACCCAAACAAAAGCCACCACACCCAAAAGCTTTTGAATTGGCAGTTAGATACAACCTATTAAATGTTATCCTTAAGCCTTTGTTTTACAGTATACAGGTAGGGATGCCAAGCAGTAAACAGCAAGATGCCATGAAGACATTCTATTCTGCTTAAGAATGTAAGAGTCATGCCAAGCATACATAACTGTGGTATTCTTACCAAGTTACATCCAAAAATGTCTCCTAAGCATTAAAATCATATCAAAATAATTGCAAAGATTAAAGGATCAAATGATGCCTTCCTTTCCTTCAAATATGACTAAATAAAGCATCACTTGTATGTTTTTGTACTCTGAACTAAGCCTTTTAAAATAACATTGTTGTGTGCTGACAAGAACTGAATGGCCAGATTAGCCTGGATCCACCTAAACCTTGGATTCAGTCCAACGTTCTGTTTTCATAACACCTTTAATCTGGAAGAGTTTAAGGAGACATACAAGGTTTAGAAGTACAGATAAAGAAAATCCCTACACAGTTCTAATCACTTTTGCTTAAATTTCAGCATAAAGGAAAAAAAATACATTTCACATCTATATTCTTGACCTTTCAATACTTGCAAATTGCCTTGAGAACAGGGTGTAACCAACCACTGTTAAAGATGTTTAAAGTTTTCTCTCTTCCCTCCCTTCTCCTTCTGCAAGGAGCACCACAGTTGGAAGGAAAGCAAATGCAAGTGAATGGAACAGGGTAACAAAAAGCCACCAATGTCATTGCCTTGATTTGAAATGCAGGTCTGCTTCCAGACCTGTAATTAAAACACCTACAACAAACCATGCCAACTCTCCAGCAGTTTTTGTCTCTTTAACTGGGGATTTCAGCCAGCCCAGTATAGCCATGAAGTATTAAGAGGTTTTGTAACCAGCAGTTCCTGGGAAGCAATAGAACATACTAATATACTGATATTTTACCTCTAAAAAGTAAGCTTTCTTACACTGAATACAAATGTCAGAAGGCATTAAAAAGCTTTGTTTGCACCTAACTGGACACAGAACTTTAATCCAGTGTAAGGCAGATCTACCCACAGCCAGAACACGAAGATATACAATAAACAATATTACAAAATATTTTTTTGGAACAATTATAGATGACTCTTCCTGTAAATTTGTGCAGGTGAAAGAGCATCACTTCCTCCAATAAAAATTTATCCATAGGTTAAATACTCGATATCTTATAATACCTTCTTCTTTTATTAAAGAATCTTAGGGCAGAGAGGAGCAAGAGAGAGACAATATGTATGTGTTAAAATATAGTATCTTCCACATGTTCAGTGTTCCTTTCTTTTTCTGGAAAATTGTTCCAGCTACAGCACTAGAAGCTATGATGAAGGTATTTATTTTATAGTGGGGTAACAAAAAACCCCACATGCATTCTCTCTTAATATTTTCAGAACTATATCTAGAACTATTTTTAGATCTTAAGAATAGAGACTTACCACACCTCTAAATGATGGTGGAATTAGGCCACAATAAATAGGGACAAATGAACTACAGATTAAAGCCTGTAAGAAAAGGAGACCATATAAATTAAATGTTAACTATTCCATTACTGATATTAGTATTTATCTTTACTTTTTTTAAATACTAGCAAAACCAACCAAGCAACAAAAAAAATCCCCCATGAGAACACTTGAACAAAAAATGGAAAGAAGGCATGATCAAGCATTATTTCTAACAGAATGAGTGTATTCTACATCTTTTTTTAATCATACTCCATCTAAAAAAATTGTAAGGCCATTTCTCGAAATGGTGATCAGCAAGGAAAATATGATGATAATTCACTCAAGCTCTACATTTTCTGAGTAATCAAAGTAATAATGGCTGGGGACACAAATATCCGCATCCTAGGATCATAAAAAATTAACTTTGAAATTGACATTAGGAGTTTTCAAAATCTATTTTTGACTGTTTATGGGTCATTGCTTTTATAAGAATGACCTTAAATTCTTATTCACTAAGGCTATAGTTTCATTAGATCCACTGCACTTTAAAGGCATTTATCCTTTTTTTATGACTGATCTCTTTCACCTCCTCCCTAAAACAGTTCCCAGATACATTGACTGGGAAAACCAGTACGTGAATCTGATGTAAAAAAAAACTTGAATTCCTCTGTAAAACACTGCCAAAGTCACAATATCTGAAATGCTTAAAGCAGAAATCCAACAGGTGATGTTAAAGGGACCTAGGATTATAGAAGTTTCTAAAAGTTGCCAAAAAGAAACATACCTGTATAACTTCTTCTTTTGAGTTAAAATTAGATATCAAGGCATTTTTGCCATCTGATACTCTGGTTAGTGAAATACACAGCCTGCCTGATGACAACTGGTGTGTGTTTTCTGGAAGATTTCTCATCAGCCCGTCTCTTATTATCTTTATCACATTAAAGGAAGGATGAAGAGGACCAAGATTTCGCTTTCTAGCTTCTTTGGCTAATGCCAAAACATCTGCACAAGCCTGAGCTGAAAAGAAAATGCATTTCATTAAAGAGCAGAAGATACATCAAAAAACACAACCCACACTTGGACTAATAAAGCATATCTAGAGCTCCAGCTTAGCTCTCTTACTGCTAGAATGAAAATGCAAGAACTTTTTAACAGATTAAGTAACTGTCCAACATGTCTGAGTTTAGGATACATATCAAAATACCAGATATATACCAAAACATCAGATCTCCAGGACATCCAAGGAGTGCAACTTGAACATTCCAGTTTGGTCAAAACAACACTCATGGCTAAGCCTTGCAACCTCCCCCAAATTTAATGAGAGAAACCTCTTTGTCAGTCTGTAAAAGTACACTTTTCTTCCCCATTGAATGGCTAATGATTACACTCACCCACATT
This sequence comes from Chaetops frenatus, assembly GCA_013400775.1. NCBI lineage: Eukaryota > Metazoa > Chordata > Aves > Passeriformes > Picathartidae > Chaetops > Chaetops frenatus. The sequence continues at coordinate 208,662 of VZTR01021351.1, read as the reverse complement.
TGAAGTTCCACACACTCCCTACCTATCCAGCAGGTAACGTGAATCACAGAGAAAGCCCTTCACTTGCATCTGGCTGCAAGGCTGTAAGAAATGCAATATGCTCTTCAATTCCAGCCACAAGCCCTGCTCACAGATTTGCACAGCCTGTTTTGTGTGCACCAGCACACAGAGCAGCTCAGGGCTGGGTCCTGCCAAGCCCCAAACATCTCCAAGGATGGAAATCCCACAACCTCTCCGGGAACCTGTTCCATTATTTCACCACCATCATGGCAACTGTCTCTTTTCCTTTTACACCTCATCTGAATTGACCAGGTTCCAGCTTGTGCCTGCTGCCTCTCATCCTTCTGCTCACCTCTGGGAAAAGCTGGGCTCTGTCTACCCACAGTAAAATACAACTGTGAAAAAAACATGGGACTTACACCTCCAACTGCAGGAACCACATAAAATACATCAGAATAAGGGAGGCATATGATACAAGCTCACAAAATACATCCTATCATGGTAAAACAGTGTTTCTCTAGAGTTTATTTACCATCCTCTGCTTTGACACAAGCTCACAAAATACCACAGCTAGAAACTCAGAGAATTAGCATGGGAATACCTTATTAGTTTTGTCAATTTCCAGCAATTCACAGATTTTAGAATGTGGGTGGTTTTGAATTGTCTTCCAACATTCCCAAGTGATGCCTTTTTTTTTCCCCCAGTAGAAACACACTTGCCAAGGGAATCTGCTACCTTGGACAGTGACCACACACATACTCTATTAGTTAGAGAAAATCAAAAATCTCAGTTGCCATATGAGATTGGTAATAATCGGGAAAGGCAATAATTTGAAGTCTGCAACTCTTAATTGCCAAAGTGCTAAAACATTTAAAAGCTGTTATTAACTCATACTGCCAAATAAACAATATACATTTTCTGAGCTTAAGAGTGCTCAAAGATTTAAGACAGCTTCCTTCTCAAATCATTTACAATGACTTAAGACTTAAAACTGGGTATGTTCTAAAAACAACAGCTATTGGGGAAAAATAGGATTTGTTTTAAAAGCTGATATGGGGCTCATAATAAGAAATGTGTCACGTTCAGACATTACAGCAAAATTAAATTAACCAGCACAAGTTTACTGCTAAAGCTTTGAAGAAATTAAGATTATGTGCTAGAGCTCAGTGGCTAAAGCACCAGGGACAAGCATTTCACAGCACTGCTCTCCTGTACTTACAGTGAGCTTCTGCTTGTTTCAGTCAGTGGATTTTTTCCTCAGAAATTTAAAAGCAAAACCCACAAACCTCTCCAAATTCAAGAGGTACTCATTGTTCTCCTCCTCTTCTAAGACAAAATCTGAATTTACAAAATCCTCTAGCTCTAAACCAGTCAAAGGTGCCACTAGCAAAAACAATCACTGTGGAGTCATTAACTAGACAAGCTTTACTCAGTGGATTTCTTTAGTTTAGAAAGAAAACCATTTTCAGATTTTCAGACATTTCATACAGTTTTTCAAACTGCAATCTAGTCACTATCCTAAACACCTTGATATTTTGATAGCTTTGATCAACCTTAATTCATTAGAAAAATGTATATTCATTAACTCCAAAGAGGTAAAGCTAAGGTGTATTTTTCCTACTGCTAGAAAGTAAGCGTGTATTTTCACAAAGCACACTATATTTAGTTGCAAACTAACATCTTTAATCCGGCATCGATAGAAGATTACCTCTATTATTCAAATGTCAATTAAAAATCAGTTATTTTAATCAATCCACTGTTTCTAATCATACACCTAAGCGACCTTTGCAACATACACCGCGCCCAGATTAAAGAGGAAAAGCACGTTAAAGCTAACCTAAGCCCTGACCTTAACTCTCTTAGCCTTAGCCCAGAAAGGAGCAGCTTTGGAGGAAGCAAGATAAAGCTATCGGGCACTTCACGTGCAGGGAGATGCTCTATTTCCCAACGAAGCGCAAACACTTTGTTTACAGCTGCTGGCAGGGCTGGCCGAGCTGCTCCGGAGGGTGTGAGGGCTCAGCTGCCCCCCCGCTCTCCCAGGTACGTGCTGGACTTCGGACAGAGCAGCCCCTCAGAGGGACACCCACGGGAGGAACTCCGACCTTCCGCCCACGCAAGCGTGGGACTGGGACCGGCCATCGCCAAGACCGTTCCCTGCGCCGGGTACCCCGCCTGGATTTAATTCCACCCACGGGCAGGCCTTTTAGGGGCAGCGAGAAGCAGAGAATCGGAGCCAGCCCAGCCCGGCCCGGCCCGGCCCGGCCTGAGGGACCCCGCGGCCCGAGCGCTCCCCGGGGCCGCGCCCGCCCTCCCGCG
>VZTR01021351.1:187848-206109 GCA_013400775.1 Chaetops frenatus | reverse complement strand
GCAAATGAGCCCCGCCTCCCCGCGCCCCCGCCCGGCGCAGGGCGCGCTCCCGGTGGGTGCGATCCGCGCCCCCGGTCCCGCATCGCTCCGTCCGATCGGTCCCCTCGGTCCCTGCGGACGCCTTCCCTCAGGCGGCCTCTGCCGGTCCCCCAGCCCCGCCTGTCTCCGAGTTCCCTCCGTCCAGAGGGGCGCGGCCCGCCCACCGCGCTTCCAAAGCCGCACGGCGCGCGGTGGGGTCTGGGGTCGGTGGGGCACAGTGGGTACGGGNNNCTGAGGCACAATGGGGTCTGGGGTCAGTAAAGCACAGTGGTCGGTGGGGCACAGTGGGGTCCGAAGTCAGTGGGGTCTGGGGTCACTGAGGCACAGTGGGTCTGGGGTCAGTAAAGCACAGTGGGTCCGGGTCCGGGTCGGGGAGCAGGGGTGCCGGCAGCCGGGTGGGCGGAACACAGCCTGTGATTACTTGTACTGTGATGAACTGGTTAATCCAGGTCCTTCCCTATCTCATTTTACATCAATGTTTCTAAATGTATTGCAATTCCCCCAGTACACAATACCGAATTTGTTCCCAACACTGGACTCTCCTTCCCAAATATGCCCAGCCTTTTTCAGTATCTGTGTCTTCTTAGGCTGCTTCTAACAGATAGTGCAATTTCTCCACTGCATCATCTCTACCTTAGCAAATAATATCTCTTGCAAAAAAACCCAAAAAAACAAAAAAATCCCAACAAAGAAAAGAATTTAAGCTGAGGTGCATAAAGACAGGATGGATCCCATCCAAGAAAGCTGATGCATCCTCGTCACAAGTGCTACCAACCCTACTGCAATTGTACAAGATGCCGTTTTGAGATTTATATCAAGTTAATATCAAGATTTTGATCAAGTTTATACTTTATATAAAGTATTGTTGGTAATTATCAAGTCCTGTTCTTATCAAGTATCACTCCATGTACTATGTGCTGCAATTTGTGTTGCAGACACATCTTAAATCTTTTACTGAATCAAATCCATATTGATTTCCCCATAATTCCAGGAATAAGAAGTATTATGGCCTGAAAGACCTTGTGAGGAAAATCAAATATATATCGGTGGGGTTATAATCTACCAGGAAACCTTGCATGCAGCTTGCAAACTTCTGTAAACAGGCACTGACCCAACCCAATGGCTGGCACATAAACTCAACAGACACACCTTCTATCTGTCATTTAACCACCCTTCATCCTTTCCATTGAGCAGCTATGTTAATTAGGATACAGGCATGCCATTTTCCTAAGATGTGGACTAAATAAAACCTTTCATACAAAAGAGAGAAACTCACAGTGCACTTGTAAGGTGCCTTTAACTTCTTAGAAGAAAAGTCCCATTTAAATACCTGAAGTTAGCTGAAGGCACATAATTTATAGGAAAAGGAATGACATAGGATGGAGCACCAGCAGGAGGTGACAAGCAGGGCAGGTGACAATTATCAGGTCTGAGGTGTTGGCCAGACATGTAAATCTGACAATTTCTGTCATTGGACAAAGAAGGAAGTCCAAGAAGTTATTGCTGAGCTCTGCTTGGAAACAGCAAACATTTTCTGTGATTTTTTTTTCCTTTCAGGCATTAATTACTAAAGCATTTTAAAAGAGATTGATGTATCACGATAGGCTTTTTCATGGGGGAGGTGGGAAGGGATACAGTAATGAAGTTGGCCCAGTATCACTCAGCAAGGCAAGTTTCAAAGTTGGAGGGGAAGTCTGATTTACTGAGTGCTAAGCCAGATCTACAGCCTAGAACTTCTCCAGAAGGATAACAAAGCACCTGCTAGAATTTTTGGAGCCCAGGACAGTTGCCAGTGCAGTCTGTCTTGTGTGTGTGTGTTCTTGTCAAGCGACCCTGTCAAGTGATCACCTACCTAACCTAAAATATCAAAGCCCCATCTCTGCCTAACACCTTTTTGGGAATGCTCTGCTGTGAAAACTTTCTGTGGAAACACAAAGCATTTGTTGGCAAAGTTTAGGTGCCTTTGTGAGCAATGCAGCCTTGGTTCATGATAGAAAGCCTTGCTGTCATCTGCCAAAAAGGATCCAAAAAACAAAACCAAGGGATTGCTTTAACACTCCCTTTGAGATCTCCTACATGGGATGCTGCAAGTTTACTCCTCTTGTTTCAGTGCATGCAGGGGAGAAAGAATATGAGCTTTGCTGCCTTTGTTATCAAGTAACTTCTGTTTATGTTCCTCGGAAGATGCTAATTTGTCACAGAAATTATAATCAATAACAGATACTAATTCTACTCCTTTTATGGGATCATCCTACCAGGGCTGGATACAGTAAGGGATATTCTACTGGATCAGTGGCCAGGAGACTGATAAAAAGCTTTTCCTCTTTAAAATGCATGAGGAACTACGGGGCAGGAAAGGAGAAGTGTTGAGTTACACAGGGAGGTAAGCTGAGGACAAATACAGGCCATAACCTAGACAAGGAATTCATTACATTTCCAGTGCCAAGGCCCAACATGCATGCTCACCACTGGGGAGCAGGGACAAAGAAAGGACATTAAAATTGTCCTGCCAAGAAAAGTTTCGGTGTTTTTTAGTCTGTTTGCAACATCAACTGAAATCCATGCACTCTATTGTAAAGCTCACAGAGAAAGTACACTTGGCACAAGCACCCTTCCTGTTCCATTACTGCCTCCCAGTTCTGTTCAAGCCACATGGACCAGCAAAGACTCAGGCACTTGGTGGGGATTTTTTTTTCTCTTTGCATGTCATATGGCCCATTAAGCTTGCAAAGGTCTCAGGTTAACTGCTCTCATGTTACTTTGGCAAGAGATTGTTTTAGCGAAACCCGCTGACCTGTTTTTCCCTTGGGCCTGATCTTCTAACATTTGAGTGAGGACTTGGGAGTTCAGGTTAAGCTTCTGGTGACTGTTTCTAAGTCATGATTGTTGTGTATAGTAAAGCTGAAGAAACTTGAGAGTATGAGCTCAAAAATTGGTTTGTACATATCTGATGCACTGGATGATGACAGTTTGCCCAGTTTCAGTGCAGCTTCCAAACCTCACTGCACAACCCTTTGAACCAAGCTACCAGCTCTGTTCTCTGACTGGCAGTTGTGACTGTGGACTAACAGACTCCACTCTGTTATCATACAGAAAAGGGCAATAAAATCAGATAGATAAAGCAACCTGTGGTATCCCACATCGGCTTCTGCCATGATCTTTTCCAAAGGAAAAGAAAATCAAAAATCAAGCATCCATTTCACATATCTTTTACTAGGATCCAACACTAAGTCCTTCTGTAGAGGCAGAGCCCTGTGCTCTCTTTGGCTGAAGCATGGGAGTTGTAGGTCTTGCTTTTGAAAAAAAATCTCTTTACAGGTCCTGTTTCAAGCTCTTAGAAAACTGGGATCTTCATTTTGGAAGCTGTATGGGAAGTGCTTTCTCTGGTTGCTTTGGCTTTGGTACTTAGTGTGCTACTACCTGGCTTGTAGTTTACAGGTGCAAATCATTTTGTGACTTTTGCTGAACCTTAAAATATAGGGGAGGTTCTTAGATTTAGGTGTATCCCATGCCCCAAAAATTCTGGCTGTTGAAATGCAAATTCTGCTGCCAGCTCTTTCCACCTCTGGGTGATGTGGGAGGGAGAAATGTAATAAAGCAAATATAGAAAAGATAATACAAAGGATGTGTTAACTAAAAAAACAAACCACACAGAACACATTTTTCTGTGGCCAACCTGTTGGCAAACAGGTCTCTGTCAAGAACATGCTGTGACAGCAGGCAGAGAAGAACAGCATACAAGGGACACATCCTGGGCATCATTGGCCAGGGTCTGCTGAATTACAGTGCATGTAACATACTCACTGATCACCAAGAGCTTCCACCTCCTGCTGAAGGACTGAAAACACTGACTGAGTGCTGGCACCAGAGGCTTTGCTTTGTCAATTTATTGGAAAAAGCCTCCAGCACCCAGCACATTGTCATATCCGAGGGTGGCTGGAAACCAGTGTAACTGGTTCAGGTAGGAGAAGCAAAGAGTTTTCATATCTTGAATTCCTTACTGTGAGCTGTGTTTTTCCTCCTGAAAGCCAAACAGAAAAATCCTGAGAGTTAAAAATATGCTTCTCAGGTCTGATATCAAAAGCCACTGCCTTTACTCTTCCTAATTTCAAAACTATTGCATGGAACGAATAGCCTGGAACAATTTCACATGAACATGGTCCAAATACTCTTTCGCAGGAACACGGCCCTTTTTTTAAATTTTTTTTTTTATTTTATTTTCACATTATTTCTGTTTCATAACTTTGTGGCCTGGTATGCATGTTGCAACAGTTTCTTGCAAAAGATCCCATGCAGCTTTATACATCCTGCTAATGGGATACAGCAATGACCCAGTGCTAACTTGCAAACTTGGCTTGGTTTTTATTAATTACTTCTGGAGGATATGCTGGTTTTTTATGGCAGAAAACTAAGAGAAAAGAGTATGGCTGACAAACTGGGGAGGAGAGGAAGATCAGATAGCCTCCAGAGGTAGATTCTTCAAATCTTGCAGAGCACAAGCACCTTTTCTATTGTAATAAGACAAGCATTTTCTCTCTGAAGCTATGTCACTCCTACCTGTGTTATTATTTTTAATTACAATTACAGATCTTACTGTACCTAATAACTCCTAGGTGGCAAACAATGTTGCACCTCTGAGATCTATTATCTTCTCATAACCAGCTCGAATAACAAGCTCCTTTTCACAGCTGCCGAGATTCTCTGCAAAGTCTTTTCCTTGGCCTTGACCTAAGAAAAGGCTTCAAACCTGTAATTGCTCTGAAGAGGAGGTGCTTGTCTTCCCAAATCTAAGACCAGTCATATTTAGGGAATTATTCTAGATATAGATATGTATGTCAGAAACACTTTCTCTGGCAGAGATGCATTTGAATCTCGTCTTGCACACAGCGATCTGTTAGCCAGGAAATACACATGATTATTTTATATTCCCCTCCTTTCAGAGGTTCCAGTTCTGCAGAGAAACAGCTGCTCCTTCATTCAGCAGCCCTGAGAGGTGGAAGCTCATGAGAACAGTGTGAAACTAACATTTGTAATAAAAGGAAATGATTGTTTGTGTAAACAGAGACGAGTAAGCCGCTTAGCATGAATTAGCACCTTCTTAACATTTGAAAATGTGTTGAGAATTTCTAGAGAGGAGATTATGGAGCTGAACATAGGTGAAGATGTTGTCAACAGAGTGTGTGGGTGGGATGTAAACATAGGGGCTGTGCATAAATAAGGTCTTTGTTAGAGTAGTCCTGGTTCTCTTGATTCTGTCAATACCAGGGATTTGAAATTCCTGGATTTTTTTTTTTCCTCCCAGCTGGAGAAGGGAAGGAAGTTGTACAAAGCCAATTGCACCTTGCAGATGGCTAAACCAAGCCACAGGCTGGGTGACAGAACCACACAGTGCCAGCACAAAAGGGACAGGGACTTCACAAGTGCCTCAGAAAGTTGCCCAAAGGACTTCATGCAGTTTGCCTCTAGAAAGCAAAGAATTCTAGTGAGCTTTTGGGCAGCAGTACCAACCTGGGCAGTCAGTGCCAGCCCTCTGTCACCCTGGTGTGTCCATATGAGCATCAGTGCACCATGGACTGGCTGGAGGAACTGCCCTGCTTGGAAATAATTTTTTTCCCCTCTGTTTCCCTCTGTGTTTGTCTGCTTAAAGCTTTCTGCTGCTGAACAGCAAACCACCCTTGGCCTCAGCATGGAAAAGCTTCCTCAGGGCTTATGTAAGCCAGGTGACCTGGGGAAAGTCATTCCCTGGCACGTAGCAGAGGGCAGCTGAGGGGAGGAAGGGGAGGGGTGATGTCCCACAGCATTTAGGGACCTTTCTGCTCACTCAGCTGTACTGCAGGTTTGAGGGACTTAGTGAAAGGTACCCCTGTGTTGGGAAGGTGTTGGGCAACTGGTCACTGCCCATTGTGGCCTGTCACACTAAATTCCTTCTGTAGCAACCAGGCTTCCTAAAAACTGGGAAGAAAGAAAGGAGAGACAGTTCAGGAAGCCTGCCTTTTCCTTAAAAGTCTCCAAAGTTCCTGTTTGTGGAGCTGGAAGCTTGAAGCAGCTATTCCAGAGCACAGCTTGGGGAGAGTGGCTAAAGTCACTGGAGCTGGCTACAGCTTCACCACTGTGTTCCAGGAGTGGTCCTAAGTGACCTTTCTCAGCCTGGACCTGTTTTAATCATTGACTTGTAGCACTAGAAGGAGGATTTGGGGAAGGCTCTCTGTGCTGTAGCTCTGCTTTAAGAGGAGTAGAGGGTGGTACCTGCAGCACCCAGGCACCAAAGGACAGGGTTTCACCACAATTAAAAGAGCAGCAGAGGCCCCTGAAAAGAAGCCATTTATTATGGATACAGAATTTTATAGGGTTTGCAAAGTGAGAGAGGATTGGAAGATGAAATCCCACCTCTCAACCTGGTGAGGTGCCCAGTCAATCACATTCCCTTCTCCAGGAAGCAATGTAAACAAAACTATTGTTTTTAGTACAGTGCATGAGAAAATCTGACTCGAGAATATAAGCTTTTCAGAAGGCTTTCAAAAACAGGGCAACAGTAGAGAACTTTTTTCTTCCTTGTAGAGGAAGTATGTCCTTCCCTAAGCCATTCTAATTTAGGAATCGAGGCCACTGTGTCACACCATCTCCCTTTACCCCCCATTCCCCCCAGTTCTTCCCCAGCTGCTGAATGTTGGCTCGCTGTAGGAAATTTGACAGTGGAATGATGTCAGTTATGTTGTGAAACAGCCACACTCTGATCTTAATTCCTAGCTGGTCAATTCAGAGAAACTCCTAACTTCAACTTTACCCACAGTGGTAGATCTGTCCTGACTTGTCCTGTGAAATGAATAATACTCTAAAAATAGGAATAAACACCGTGTCCTTTCCCTAACTAAATACTGACTTTGGTCAACCCAAGAAACAGGGTTTGTTTGCTTCGGTCCATTTCAAAAGCAAAGCATGAAGTTTGATCTCACGGAACAATTTCTGAAAAAGAAAACTCCCTAAGTCAATTCAGCCCTTTTCCAGAGAATGCTGTCACTCTTTGCCTGCCTGCTGCCCACTGATTTCCACTGCAGCCTCCCCAGTGTGCCCTCCCCAGACCAGGAGCAGTCCCTGATACACTGAACTGAGCTGTGCTCCTGCTCTCAGCAGAAGATGATGTTCTGGCTGCCAGCAGATCAACCCCTTCTTTGCCACTTGAGGAAGGGGATAGATAATAGGTGTCCTGCTGCACAAGCTAATACTGATTATTCCCAGGATTCACAGCAACCTCCCAGGAAGCTCATGAAGACTGCAGTACATGCAGGCAGAGGATTCACTCCCCTGCAGCAAGTTCTGACTTTTTATTCTCCAAACTCAAGAAATAGGCATTTTCCTACCACATGGAAAATGTTCCAACATCTCTGGACGCTCTGTGGAAGGGAGGAGATAATTTACACCAATTCAGAAGAAACACAACTGCTTTACTTCCCTCCCCCCTCAATGCTAGGCATGCAGAGCATAAGCAAAGATTAACTGGGAGACTAGGAAGAAGAAAGAATACAGGTAGTTGAGATAAGCAATCTTATCTTTAGGTGACCTCTTTTAATCTTATTTGTTGCCAAGATCACCATAAGCCCAAGTTCTGCATATTCAGAAAACAAAAAGGCAACACACTTAGTAGTGTTAATCTTTATTTTGCATTAAATTTGCCAAGCACATCTAGGAGCTTGGCATGATTTCATGGGGGAATTTCAAAGTTCAGCTAAATAATCATGTCTTAGAGATAGGAACTTTCAGTGTATCATCAAGATAAACTGTTTCTCTAGCATAATTAAAGGCACATATTTTGATATTTCTCTACTCACAGACTTCCACGTGGCTTTGCCTACCTCCATTTTACCACAAAAAATAATACACAGATATATACTTATATATATATACATCAGCACTCAGAAAAAGGCTGAAAAATATAAGCAGACACCAAGGTTAGAAAAGTGTAATGCATAATGTAAAACATAAATGTGTCTATGCAGTTAAACCACTGCTGCTAAGTTTGTGATAAAATAAACCCTCAGTTTATAAACACCTACCATGCAGTAAAAGACCTAAAACTGTATTTTGGTGCTTATGTTATTAGTTGTTCTGTATATATGTATATACAGAACTCAGGGTTGCATTTCCCATCTCATGGTTACAGAGGCTGAGGTATGTTTAATAACATAATTGAGATTACAATGGGGAAAAAACGAACTCCCCTTTTTTATTTGCTAACCAGCCATGAGAAGAGGTTATTTCTGAAGGAGGTCCTTGACAGCTGTGTGCTGTGAAGTCCTTGGATGCCCCCCTTGTCCCTGCCTTTCCTTGTGCCTTGTTGCCCTTTTCCTTTGCTCTTAGCCTCTGTAGGCAGCAGACTCCTTGCCCTGCTGCTCCAGCCTTCCTCCAGCACATGTTGCAGCTCTGCCCCCATCAATCTCACCAAAAGCCTTTCCAAAGTGGAAACGTTGACAATCACAGGACTTTCTCCTGTTGTCAGGGGCAAGCAATCCATTGTCTCCAGGGAAAATATCTGTTTGCAATGGGTGAGTTGTGAAAGCAACGATACCCCAAGGGCTGTCTGACCCATGGAAAATTAAAAATCCAGAAAAACACTTTGCATAGATGACTTCTTAGAGAGACATTAAGGGGTTTTTTGAGTTTGCAGCTAAAAATGTTTTCATGTTGGTAACCACTGATGAATCAAAAAGATCAGTTATTATTTTATAATTCTTCCAAGGAGTATGTAAAGGCAAATCACTCCTCCTGGATCAGTTTCTAAACTGGAGGGGTAGGGGTATAACTGGTTTGAAAGAGTCTTTAGACAAGTCTGAAGTTACCAGTTACTTTGTAAAACACAATTTCATATAATCTACATTCAAATCCAACGTCCCACAGACAGAGCATATGGGAATTTCCCCCCATAGTTTAATGGAAAGTTCCAGCTGTTAATCTCTCACTGAGGAATCCTGGAAGTCTGAGAGGTCTAATGTCAGATGGTGGCCTGTTGTACAAATCCTTCCCACCACAGGCAGCTCATAAACACTTTATTTATCCTGAGTTCAGAGACCTCAATCACCTCTCACAGCCCAAGACCTCAAAAAGCCTTTCAAAATGCAACTTCAACATTCAGCTTCCAGTCCTATGAATTGGCTGTGCTGTCCCCTGCTGAGGGGGTGAATCCATTCCCTTCCTTGCTATGCATTGTATTGACAGCTTTAGTGAATCCAGAAATTCTGTCTCAGTCTTCTTCTTAAACCTCTAATAAAATTCCTTTTCCCTTCCTGAGAAATCAAACCAGACCAAAGCTGTCCTTAAAATTTACCAAATCTCTTGACTGAATCCACAACATGCTGCTCCCTAATAAACCTAGGAAATTTGTTCAGTATTCCCATCCTGGTCACCATGTACTACTAATTAATTATTTGATTATAAAATCCTTTTATTTTCCCAGAATGGAATGGACATGGAATTGTCTCCAAGAAAACCAGATTTCTCTGGATTCCCCTGTGCTGTGGCCCATCAGCAGTGCACAAGGTCAAAGAAACTGTGCCCAACATGGACCACTTCTAAGAGGGAATGTTCATAATACAGATATTTTTCTGCTTTTCTTAAACCTTATTCTGTATAAATTCTCCATTTCATCCACTGATATTCTGCCTAGCAGAAGCCTGACTCCCTAACAGAAAATCATTCTCATCTGAGCCCTGGCTGTCAACACCTTTTGTTTCCTCCTCCCAATAAAACCTCAGAGCTGCAGTTTATCCTCTGTCATCATGGTCTGGTTTGTGACATGGATGAGGAGCCACAGCAGCAGCCAAAACAACACCACTGAGAAGCTGGCACAGGAGCAAGTTAGCAGCAATCAGCAAGAAGAGGCTGGGGCAAAGAAGGATGTGGGGAGATAACTGACCAAGAGAAAGAATGGTGGAACAGCCATCTGAAAGTGCTCTTCAGCTTTTTGGGGGATCTGGGGTCAGTGCTGTCACTGCTTCAGAACAGAAATGGTTCCAATTTAATGTATACGAAATACCTGCTTCAGTTGAGATTATGAGACGGTCCCAATTCTGTTGAAAAATTTTGTCTTTTGCTAAAAACAGCATTCCTGATGTCAAGTAAGTTTGATTCATTTGTAGTTTCCTGGAATGGCAAAGTAAGCTACATCTGCAAAGGAATGCTGCAAAGCAGCAATCAAGCTTGTCAAATGTACATTTCAGAATTAGAAAAGGGTGCAGTATAGAGAAAGACTGTATCAAATGACCTTTAAATCTTGAAACTCTTAAAAATACCAAAAAACAGGCTATAGAGCAGAACATTGCATTCAATAATGTAATTTTCATGAGTTGAGGCGTGCATCTCAAGCATATTTGAATCTGCAAGTACAATCTACATACTAATTTAAAAATCCTTGCTGCAGCTCATGAGATCCAGTTTAAATTTCAGAATGCTGTTTGACTTATAGTCCATCTTCTGCATTTCCATAGTTTGATTTTTCTATGTAACAGCAGATTCAAAGGACTACAGAATATTGGCTCTGTATTCATTATTATTAGTGCAACTCCAAAATATAGCTTCTATTTTGCTCACTCTCTTTTGCCTTCCTTTACAGAGAGGGAAGAAGAAGCAAACTAAGACCTAACAGTTTGTGCAAAACACAAGGACTTACATAAACAGATCTTTTTTGCTTGAGGCTTTGCACTTAAAATTAAGTTTTGTCATGATCTAATGGGCAATATCTCACTAGACATTTACAGGAGGAAAAACATACTGCTCAAGTATTTAGCTGACATAAATTGTTATAGAGCAAAAAGTGGATGGTGTTACAATATTTACAGTTAAAAGGTGACAAGTAGCCCAGTAAATATTGAGTTTTTTTATCCTACAGTATTTTCCTTTGTGATGCCAACAGCAGCAGCACTCTGGAGAGCAGGTTTAGAAGGGATTCATGCAGTCCTATTCCCACCAGAGAATTTACATTCTCAGCAGCTGGAAGGCACATAGACAGGCAATGTGGCTGCTGCTTTCTCAATTCCAAAGCCAGACCTATTAAGCCAAATTATCCTATCTTATTAATCTTTTTCCATCTTCTTTTACATGTAACAGCATGGAATGTAATGCTGGTATAAATCAAGTGAAACCAATGCCAGGTGCAAGAGACCTGGGAATGGGCTTAATTTCTTGGGCAAGAAGGATCACTCCCTTTCAGGTCAAATTTTCAAAATCTGGCAGGCTGAATTTCTTATTAAATTCCCACAACCCCCTTTGACACATGTCTGGCTTTTGTAAATGCAATAGTCTAATTAAAGGATAGTTGAAGCAAGACTTACAAAAGTTGGATCATGAGCTGGCCAGGAGGCTTTTATGTGTACTGACAGCAGCTGAAAATCTCATGTTCATCTGCTCACAGCTCCTTTAGGACTGGCTGCTGGCTTACTTCGTGTTGATTTCTCATATGCACCCAAAGAAATCTCCTTTGCCACCCATTTCAAAGTATTGGCAAAGATTCAGTGGGACTGAATCTTTCCTGATTTCTATCTGCTACTTGGTATTTTGCTTAATAGAAGGTCTTCAATAATGTGTAGCAAATCCTCAGTTACAGCCCGAGCTGTATTTGTTAGGAGTACTCAGTGCCATTCAAGACAATTTGAGAAACTCTCTACTGTGGTTTTATTTTTTTAAGAACAAATAGGAGAATGAAAACCACAAATTTAATAAAGAAAGCATTACCTGTAGGGCCCTAGAGCTGAATACTACATCCCAGGCTGATCACAACCATATTACTGAGCCAGCCAATGACCCCAGCACTCTGCCCAGCACCAGGGGAAAGAAGCCAAAGACTCTTGGGCTGCACTTCTGAATTTTCCCTACTCAAGGTTCCAAAACTTTTGTAGTACCCAGCTTCCACAGGAAGCATGGGGGGCCCACCCAAGCCCGCCACTAAACCATATCCATAAGCACACCTATAATTTTTTTTTTTAAATACTCCAAGACACTAAAATAAAGATACTCAGTACATTTTATAAGAACAGAAAAAAAAGGTTTAAGAACTGAAGTGGAAACAACAAGTAAATTGGAGCAAAACTGGGGTTAGAAACTAAGACTTCTATTTCCCATCCCCATGCTTAAACTTCAGAACACTGCTATCTCTCCTGGAGTACATCTGATTTGTGTTGGCTCTCTTTTCAGACACTAACCTTACATCCCTAATTCCCATGATCAGTCCCACGGAAACGAATGAGAAAAGACCCAGGACTGAGCATTTAAATTGCAATCTTAGCATTTTGTAGTCTTTTTTTTTGTTAACCCAGCACCTGTGTTGTCTTAGCACTCAGACTGTGGTTATAAAAGTAATTAGAAATAATCACAGGTACCTATATTCCAAAGGCTCCAAATTATATTTGGCAAACTGAGGTTATAATGTATGGTGAAAGAAAAACACACATAATTTGTCAGCCTAATTAATGAGTCTGGGTAAGATAAGTCATATTACACCTGAACATATGACACACTCTTGAAAGACTCTGACCTCTCTCCTCATTATGGGTCCACCCACAGGAGATGAGTGCAGCCTTTAGCAGAAGACACATTACATCTGAACTATTTTCGGGTGCTTTCAGCTGATGGTTGTAGTCTAATAACCCTGATGCTGGCACATGCCAGCAGATACTGTAGCACAGTCCATGTGACTGCTTGTCTGAAGGACTGTATTCCTAGCTGTATTAGGATCAGGGTGGAGCTGGAGGTGGTCTGGAACCAAGAATCTCTTAACTTTACAATAGTCAGCTTGTGGATCTGGCAGCTGGAAGATGAACTGCCTCATTTCCAACAAACACAGCCAAGTGCAAGTTGAAAAGCCCCCCCTTCCATTTGTGCAGCACTTCAGAACTCACAGGGCAGAGTGGGCTTGAAGCCTGGCATTTAATAATGTACTGATGTGACCAGTAATGGTTTGTTAATCTCAGCAGAACGTGGTTTGTTGGTCTCTTACAGACACCTGGGCACACTGAGGGGAGGCCACTGTGAGGCAACACTGCTGCTCTCACAGAACCAGTTCTGCTGCCTGACACACAGGGAAGGTTTTATTGAAGTCACTCCTGAGTGACTGCTGTTCCCTCCATGCCTTCTGCAATCCTCATGCAGGTAATGCTGTAGGCATTGCTCACCTCTCTTCCTGCTCCCTGCTGAGCAGCCTTTCTGGGGTAATGCTGGGCTTCAACCCCAGCCTGACCCAAGCCCCTGGCAGCCACTCACTCCCTCCCCCAGCAGTGGGATTGTGGAGAGAACCAGAAGGGTAAAAGCTGGAAAAGTCATGGGTTGAGATAAAAACAGCTCAATAGGGAAAGCAAAGGCTGCACACTAAAGCAAAGCAAAACAAGGAATTAATTCCCTGCTCCCCATGGGCTCTCCTCCAGGAGAGCTGGGCCCTGTCCCATGGGAGTGTGATTTGGGAAGACAAACACCATCACTCCGAATGTCCCTGCCCTTCCTCCTCCTCCCTTCCCCTCTGTGTACCCAGCATGATGTCCCAGGGTGTGGAGCATCCCTTGGGTCAGTCAGGGTCACCTGTCCTGGCTGTGTCTCCTCCTCCCAAACTCCCAGGCAGCCCCAGCCCCTGCCCAGCGTGGCCTTTGAGGGGCAGGAAAAGCTTTGGCTCTGTGCAATCCCTGCTCAGCAATAACAACATCTCTGTGTTACCAGCCCTGTGTGCAGCACAGATCCAAAACATAGCCCCATTCCAGCCCCTGGGAGGGAAACTGAGTCCACTCCAAGCCAAAGCAGCACAGGCAAGAGGAGAGGGAGAGCCTGCCTTCCTCCTTCCCACGCCACACAGGCCCCCAGGGAGGGCACTTTGCACAAGGAGCAACAGGCATGGGCAGAAAGGAGACATGTCCTGAAAATACTGCAGTGGCTGCCACCAAAAAGCCTTAGCACAACATGGGAGAAGTGTGGGCTGCAATTTCTCAAGTGCTAACAGCTATGCTGTCTGCAATCCTCTTACATAGTGAGAAATGTTACTCATACTTTTAGAAGCGTAATACAAACGAATGTTTTCTCATTGTTTCTCATCAGGGACATCAGTATTTGTGTTACTTCTCAAGCAGCTTGCTTTGAGGTAGGTAAATTCAGAAGGAAAAGTAACTCTCAGGCCACAGGGCCACATCCAGCTCACCTCCTATCAGTTCCTGTAGTGCTGCAATGATAACAACCACGAAACTCCCATAGAACTGGTTTGGTTTTGGTTTTTTGTGTGGTACTGAACCATTCCTGGTCACATCAGGTACCTCGAAAATAAACTAGCTCCACATGAGGTAGCTGTACATCATGCAACAAGAAAGAAATTAGCATGTCCAAAAGCCATTCAGTCATCTGCCTTTCCTAGTGCACTGAATACTAACAATTAGGCACATTATGAATATTTCCAATCAAACTGGGAGCAGATTAAGTTAGAAGTTTTCTTTCCTTATGGCTCTGTCCCAACCATAAACAGTTATGCTACAAAAATTATCCTATATTAAAAATGTGCCTCTTTATTGAATAAAAGTTGGTCTTAAAAATAGCCACAAATTCAACTTCATGGGGGTCTGGAATGGAGAAAGAAATGTCAGGTAGCTAAAGCCCACTGGGGAAATATTTACAGCTATTCAATATCAAACTATCCAAGGTATCCCACCCAGTCTTGTCTAGTGGAATTACCATTGCACAATTTGTGCTGGGGTTCTACAAAACCTGCACTTTTGACCTTTCAGGAAAGCAAAGCAGTGCTGACTTATTCACTGCTCATCTTCCTCTCATGTGGTCTTTGCTCTGAGGCACTGAAAATATTGGTGCATCCCCAGCCATCCTCCCTTGAAGAAATGGACTCACTGTGCATTTTCATTCCTCATCTCCCTGTGTTGCTGCCCTCGTTTCTTGCACAATGTGCATGATGCAAAAGGATCACAGGGGGTTTTTGATTCAGCTGAAGCTGGTAAGGCAAGCTCCTCTTGTCTGGAAGTCTCTGCCTGGCCTGTTGGGGAGGGTGGTGCTAAGGGTAAAGGTGATACATGATGTCTACACGTAGTCACCATCCAAGTCTCCTGCATGGGAAAGGATCTAGGGGTGTAATTTTAGGAACACTGTACATTTGTGAAAGATATTCTCTGCTAAGGACCTGCCTCAGAGCTGGCACAGTGAGTGATTTGCATTGCTCCTGAATGTAACACTGAGAGGCTTCCTGCAGCCTGGGATACTCAGGAACTGCCTCTCTCAAGTACCAGCCAAGAATATTTCAGGGAAAAATACAAACCCCTGCATCCTGATCACATTGATCAGGGTCACATCAAAGAAATCATGATTTTCATTGGTCTGGTCTCCTAGAAAGACCACATATCTTGTGATTAGGTAATGGGAGGCAAGAGATTTATCTTCAGACAGCCTCGTGAGGTGGATTGCAATCCTTGCACCATTTTGACAGGTGGAAATTAAAGCAAAGGGTGACTGAGTTATTTAAGGTTACACAGAAATCCCAGCAGAAAAGGGATCATATTCCTTATTCCATCTTGGCTGTAAGGTCAGGGCACTCATTCCTGGGTACAGGTACAAGAAACAGAAAAAAGACAGTGAGTGCTGATTAACAGCTTGATCCTCAGCCTCATTCACAGCAGAAGAATGAAATGCTGCGTTGGGATCATGTGCTCAAACCTCCCACGGTTGTGGCTCACGTTTGGTGTTGAGTCAGAGAGAAACATTCCTGAAAGTTCATGTGTCCTCACTGAACAAATGCCAGTGGCCAGCAGGCAGCAGCGTTTTGCAAACATCAGTCTGATGCATTAATACAACATCACATGCTGTTATTAGGGTAAATCTGCATCAGCTTCGTGTAACACCCACAGGAGCATGAGCTGTCACGTCTAAAGATGAATTGCAGTTAGCTTTTATCTTCCTGTGCAGTTTATTTTTTCTGTGAACATGCCCCTCCAGCCCTGATACAAGTTTCTGTAGCAGTGTTTTAGTATACAAAGGTAAGGCAGAATATTGCCAGGTTGAGCTGTGCTCATCAGATGGATTTCAAAAGCTGAAACTCCATTTTTGTGTGATTATCAGTGTGCACACACCTCAAGACAGGGACACTCTTTACAGTGTCTTCAGCTTGGGGCACATCTGGCAGCAGCAACAGGGAGACACCTCCTGACTCTTCAGAGGTACAGAGGTGTAGGGGAGCTGTGTGTAGTGACAGAGCACAGAAATACAGACTCACCAAAGCTGCAGGGGAACAGACAGGCTTTTTTCCAGGGTTAGATGCTTCTTTTGCAAGTCTGAAAATGACATTTTCCCGAGGCTGGCTTTTCCTTCTTCCTCTAAGATCTTCTCCTTGTTTTCTTCCTAGCCAGGTTTTATGCAGAGATGGATCTACTGAGGTTGGTCCCAGTTTACATCACTGTGAGAGAATCCAGTTTTTTCACCTCCATTTTGCAAGCTACATATTGTGATTCACTCCATGAGTCCTGTCTAGTTTGAGGGGAAGTGAAACACTCCAGGATGGTTCAGCACATTTGAATTTTGTTTAGCTTTAACACTGGATCAGCTTCAGGTCATTTGCATAAACCCTTGGGTACCTGAATGAGGGTCTGCCAGCCTCACCCTGCTTGTGAATGATGAATCTACTGACTGCAGTCTGCTTTAACAGAGAATTCCTCCACAGTTTCCATGCATTTTGTGGTTCAGTTGTCTTGGAATACCCAGCAGATCTGATGTGACTCAGGTATGTCAGATCTGAGTTAGCCCAGGGCCAGTGATCTCCATACAGGCATTAAACCCTGATGTTTAATATCCACATGAGTGCATCAGCTGTGCAATTTGTGCACTACAGGTCCAACATCCTCATTACTGCACCTGCAGCACAGACACAGTCATCCCAAGTGCAGTTATTCCAGGGGTCCTGGTTTCTCAGCCACATTCCAATTGCTTTTCCATTTGAAACGTTATATTGTTGGGTTTTGAGGGGTTTTGTGGTTGCTGTTATTTTTTTTCCCGAACACATCCCTGCAAAGCATTTCCAGTCAGTGAAATAATATTTTTGAGGTGGGTTTTTGACATATTTTCCCTACCTGCTCTAAGTGTAGCTTTAATATCTGCAGTTCATTTTTAATATGAACAGATATAAGTAAACTACAGTAAAAGCATTGATTTATGCATGCTGGTGGGTAGAGCTATAGAGCCTGAAAGCAGTTACTGCTCAGCCATTTGAGCTGCTACTTTTGCTAAGGTTGCTCCTGTAGAAAAGAGAGTTTGATAAGACACAAAACCCCCACAATTTAGAAAACTCAACAGAAATCAGCTGTTGTAATTTACTCCCCAGTACTTAGATGTGCATTTTCCAAGTAATTGTACATTCTTCCCTTACTTTGCTGCTTCTTTATATGCTTGTTTTATTTCTTTTAAATGTACAAACCTGCTGGAGATGGTTTGAAGCTTTTAAAAAAGTTTCTATTGTGTTTCAGCGCCATCACAGAAAGATACATAATTTAAAAAATAAAGCAGCTGTTATAAGACTAATAAGAGTAAACTAAACCAAAGTTCTTTACTGACCCTTTCCAGAACTAACAGAAGTCTTAATTCTGTTGTAACACTGCTGGCTGCTCATTGATGCCAGACCAGGCAGCCACACCAGCCTTTCTTTTGGTAGCAGAAACATTTTAAGGGAGGTTTCGTGTGCTGAGGCCTGAGCCCCCACCTGAAAGACACCCCAGGCTGGCATCCCAGAGATTGGGATGAGGGAACCAGGATAAAGAGCATCCTGTCTGGGAAGCAGCTGTGGGCTTAAACAGGAGTACTGCAAGGAGGAGATCATCTGTGTTGTTTGAAGGTGTGCTCCCCTTTCTCCCTGCCTTCCCTTCCCTGCCATGGGTCATGCCTGGGATGGGTGCCAGGGTGGGGATGAGCCCCCGGTGCACTTGGCAGCTGCTGCTCATCCCCCTCCCCTGCACTCCCCAGCCTCCCACCTGCCCTGTCCGAGGCCCTGGCGCTGCCACAGCGCCGGCAGCACCACGGGCTGGGTGGAAATGGGGCTGGTGGCAGCTCCTCCCTCCTCCCTCCTCCCCTGCTGCCTTTTCCACCACTGCGTCCCGAGAAGAGTGGGGGGGAGAGGGGCTGTGGGGCTGGTGAGGCCAGCAGGGCATCAATCCATCCATCCCTCCATCCCTGCCTCCATCTATCCCTCCATCCATCCATCCATCCCTCCATCCATCC
>VZTR01021351.1:105420-187334 GCA_013400775.1 Chaetops frenatus | reverse complement strand
CTTCCCTTCCTCCCTCCCCACCTCCATCCCTCCATCCCTCCCTCTCTCCCTCCCTGCCGCCGGCGCACCTCGGCCTCCCCCGCGGCCCGCAGGGAAGAGGATGGCGGAGAGCGAGGCCGAGACCCCCAGCACGCCCTGCGAGTTCGAGAGTAAGTACTTCGAGTACAATGGGGTGCGGCTGCCGCCCTTCTGCCGCGGGAAGATGGAGGAGATCGCCAATTTCCCGGTGAGGGACAGCGACGTCTGGATTGTCACCTATCCCAAATCAGGTAGGCGGGCGGGCGGGCCGGCCGGGGCTGCCGCGGGTGCTGGGGCGGCTCCTCCTCCTCCTCCTCTTCCTCGTCCCCCTCCTCCTCCTCCGCTCCCCGCTCGCAGGGCAGCCGGGGCCGGGAGCGGGGGCTGGAGGTGCCCCGGCGGCCCCCGCGGGATGTGGGGGCGAGGCCTGAGCCCGTTCGCCACCGCGGGCGTGCCCGGGGATGGTGCCCTGTATCCAAGGATGGTACCCTAAGGCCGGGGATGGTGCCCTGTGCCCGGGGATGGAACCCTGGGGCCAGAGATGGTGCCCTGTGGCCGGGGATGGTGTCCGGGGATGCTGTCCGGTGTCCAGGATGGTGTCCGGGGATGATGCCCTGGGGCCAGGGATGGTGTCCTGTATCCGGGGATGGTGCCCTGTATCCAAGGATGGTACCCTAAGGCCGGGGATGGTGCCCTGTGGCCGGGGATGGTGTCCGGGGATGCTGTCCGGTGTCCAGGATGGTGTCCGGGGATGATGCCCTGGGGCCAGGGATGGTGGCCTGTATCCGGGGATGGTGCCCTGTATCCAAGGATGGTACCCTAAGGCCGGGGATGGTGCCCTGTGGCCTGGGATGATGCCCTGAGGTCGGGGATGCTGCCCTGAGGCCGGGGATGATTCCCTGAGGTCGGGGATGATGCCCTGAGGCCGGGGATGATGCCCTGTATCCAGGGATGATGCCCTGAGGCCGGGGATGATGCCCTGAGGCCGGGGATGGTGCCCTGTGGCCGGGTGAAGCGCTCTGCGCCCGGCAGCCCCCGCAGCTCTGCAGGGTTAGGAGCCTGTCCCGGGCCCGGAGGGGGTTCGAGAGCCCTGTGGGGCACCCAGGGAGGGTGGGCACAGGCCGGCGCCCAGCCCTGCCCCGGTGGCCCCGCCTGGGTGCTCCCGAGCCGCGGGAGGATGGCGGCGCCGCGCCGGGCAAGGCAGATGCCGGGCGGGGAAGGTCCGTGGCTCGGGTGTGAATGTGTGCGGTGCTGCACGGCTTCTCTGCCTGCCCCACAGCCTTCATTCACCCTGTGCTGCGCTCCCGAGGCGCTGCCCAGACCCTTCTGGGAGAACGTGTGCTCCCAGTGCCTTCCTGCTGCGCTGCCTGAGCCTCCAGAAAGGCCTCCTGTTTGCAGCACAAGTGCGGGTTTTGTCCAGTGAACGCCTCCTTTGGCTGCTGTGTGCATTTGGATCTCTGCTAGTAATGCCACGTTTCTTGATTTGTTTTAATCCTCTCCGTTTCCAAGCAAAAATATTTAAAGAGAATTGCCAGGGGTGCAGTGCTGCCTGCAAAGAGACAGCCAGCATGGGAGCTTTGTACCCCACCTGATAAAGTCAGATAAACTCTTTAGTAAGTGCATTCTTGAGTGACTCTTTTTTTCCTGACAATGAGTTGATCTCTTTCTAGGAAATCCAAAGTGCACTGGAGACAGCAGCTGTCAGCTCTGTAAATGCCCTTGTAAAACCATGTTTCAGTGTTGTAGGTTTCTGACTTACTTCATTGTTTGTAGTGTGAATGGCTAATGCTTTTCAATTTCTTGATGTGCTGCTTCAAGCATGAGCATTTCCACAGTGTGGCATCTATTATGCTCTTTATCATTTCTCAAGCAGTTTCAAGCATTTGTCTTTACATTTTTTCGATATTTTATTACTAACTATGCTCTTAAAGAGCTTGATAGATAACACATTAGATAAGGGAAAATACGTAGATGGATGGCCCCCAAAATCCTAGGATTAGGAGTAGACAGCTACATTTTAATAGTTCTTTCAAACTGTCTTCTTCAAGATTTATGGCATGCAGCACCAACACTATTAAGTTCTATGAGGTTTAAGATTTCAATTTGGAGAATCTGTGTTCCTGTGTTAGAATTGCACCCCAATTTTGTAGAGGTATCTTGTTAAATGTCCTCAGCCCATCTCAGCCAGCCACAATATCACTGATAGCTGGCAACAGCTTAGTTTGGATGGCTAGACAGTTGGCTGTGGAAAGCCAGCTTGCATGATCATATTTAATTTGCTGGTTTGTGCATATAACAACAAAATATTAAATCTTTTGGGGCCCCAGTGACAGGGAACTGTCTGCTTACAAAATGGACATGCTACAGGAGAATTTACTGATAGTCACTGGGAGAAGGAAAAGATGGGTGGGAATTGGGGCACCAAAACTGAAGGTGCAGTATTGTGTGGATGAATGAGCTGGAGGATCAGCCTTGAGATCAGAACAGGATTTCATTTGCCAGCAAAGAGAATGCTTGGCTGGTGAGTAATCTGATGTCCCTGTTGAGGGAATAGGCTCTAGACAAAAATAGCATCTTCAAGTCCCACCTTCTTGTAGCCCAAAGTCTACCCAGACCCTTGGGAGCTTGTTTTCTGTGGCTTACAGCTAATTTAGGGTTTCAGAGGGGCTGCTGGCTGGAGACAGGCATGGCAGCAGAAACTGGACTTCCCTAGGATGGTTCCCACTGGTTTAGCCAAGGTTGTGCAGAAAGTCTACTGCAAAGGCAGGAATTACACCCAGAAGCCCATTGCCCTAAGTCCAACTCCATCTTTCTGCCTCTCAGCTGTGTTGACAAAGATTTTTCTGTTAACTGGACCTAACCAGAATTTTTATGGTGCTGCTGTAATGAAAAAAATGTAGGTTCACAAAACACATTTCATGCACAAAATGTAATTATTTAGGGTGAAATGGTTTGGCTTATTGTGGTAATATTTAGAGGTAGAACATGGCTGGGACCACTTACCTGGTTTCTGTGAATAAATTGTGTTTGAACCATACTTCAAGAAAGGAAAAAAATGCACCATTGTCAAATAGCTGTTCAACAGAAAACTTTTTTCTTGTTCCTGAGGAAATGAGCTTTATTCAGTGCAGCAGCAGCTTTCCATCTGCTCAAAGGGTGGAAAATACCCAAACAAGTCTGTGTGCTGGATGTGTGAGAGGCCACAGCCTGTGGCTACCAGCAGAAGCTGTTGACCATATGGTGGCTTATCTGGCAAAGAAAACCCACCCGTAGCTCATGGGGCCAGGGGTGCTTCAGCTGTCCCAGGGACTGGTGAAGTGGTTTGGAAGCCATTTGGAAGACACTGTACACTGCAGGAATAGGCAGTGCAAACACCTGAAATGGAGGTGGCCCTTGGAAATGGTTACAGTTATTGGTAAATTGGGAGTGACCCAGGAAAAAGCTGTTCCAATAATGGTAGAAAATCAAATGTAGCGGTGGCCTTACTGGGAGTAATGTAATAAGCCTAATGGAAAGTGGCTCTGCTTTAATGTGATTTCCTCTGATGGATGGCTGAATAATGATATCCCTTATATCTTTAATTATTCTTAACACCTGTGCCCAATCAATGGTAACAGCTTTTGGGAGCTTCTGCACTATGAGAAACTTATGCCTGAAACCCAGAGACTCACTTAGATGTATGAATGTGTGCTTATGTTTGTACATATGGCAGTACTGTAATTATAGAAAGCTTTTTTTGCCATGATACATTATTTAAAATCAAGCGTGCTACTGCTCGTGAAGAAATGGAAGTCAAAAGTTTCATCTTCCTTGTAACTTTGTAGTGTAGAGTGGGCAGGATGAGTGGGAAACACAGATTTGCAGGGGACAATGTAAACCAGAATGCCATTCCCTATAGTATTAAATGGCTGGAGGTCACACCACAGATAAGATACAGAAGCACTGTTTATAGGGAGCACTGTGTCACAACTTGCCTTGAACCCTCTCATCCTGGGGACTTTCCATACTCAAAAATCAAAATTCTTGTCTGTGGACTGAAGCTACAGAATTAAAGGAGAAGCAATGTTCTCATGGGATTCTCTCAGTCACTGAGCTGAGAGCCAGATTAGCTGTTTGCTGCCATCACTGCTTGCAGTGGAATTAAACCAGCCCCTAAAGTGTAGTGTTTAGTCCAGGCTCACTCAGTTTTATTGTGTCTTACAGTGTCACCCTGACTGGATGTGGTCTGTCCAGGGGCTTACTCAGAGGTGGTGCACAGCAGCTCCCTTGATACCACCTTGTGTGTGTTCTAAATGAATGTGTGCTTGGCATTCTTGGGTCTAAACCCACAAGTTCATGCCTTTTGCAAAACTGGCAATTTGAGAAAGAGAGCTGCTTGCATTAATAATGAAGCTCTCTGTCCTGTAGTGATTATTTTGTCAAATCATTTTTTGGAGTTCTGTGTGGAAAAATGTCAACTGTTGAGACAATATTGTCAAAACATCAGCTCAAAGTCCAGCCAGTTCATGAGAACTTGCATTTGGTGGCAGACAATGGGTCAAAAGAGCAAGGGTTGCCTATGGCCTTGCCTGGCTGGAGGTGTCTTTCTGTAGATTCTCAATTTTCCTTGTGGCAGTGGATTTTTGTAACTGCCCATTGGCTGTTTGGGAATATGATAGCTCGAGACCTTTGCCTTGATGAAGTGCCAGCAGTGAGTTTGTGAGTCATTCCAAGGACAGCTTTCATGCGTGTGTATTTACTGACTTCTCTTTGGAATTCTTTCACCCTCACCCCCGGTGTTGGGTGAAACCAAGGAAAGCCAAGTTTGAGTTGTCCATTTCATAATTTGTCTGAGGGGTTCTGTGTGCACAGGTGATGCCTCTGCCAGTGCATTGTGTGCAGTGGGGGTCCTCTCCTCTCCTCTCCTCTCCTCTCCTCTCCTCTCCTCTCCTCGGTGCCTCTCCCACTGCCTGCACACCTCTTTTATCCTATTTCTAGCACTCCTGAGTCCAACACTTCCCCCTGCTGGGTCAGCAGGATGGACCAGTCCCTCCCCTGGCTGCTGGAGGAGCTCTGTCCTCCGTGTCTCTTACAATCTGTCTGCATTGTGCCATGGCCCATTTCCCTCACCCCATAACCCCTGCTGTGTTCTCCCCATGCAGGGACTCTGTGTGCCCCAGGGTTTGCTGCTGTGGTGGGAAAGGGTTGTTTGATGCATTGACCACCACAGCTATCACAGGGACAGCTGTTAAACTGTGGGTGAGATACAGGGGATACAACATAAACAGCTCTTTGTCTGATTCCCCAGTGAAAGTAATAGACTTCACCTTATCAGCATCTAAAATATCCTGGGATCAGAGTCAGCACTCAAAAGTTACTGCACTTAAGGCAAAGGGAGGCTTTAACCACTGGAGATGTAGACATATGTGCTTTTTGTTTGGCTGTGAAGTTGGTTTAAGGATTTCTTATCCTTGGCCTCTTGTTTCTTCCCCTTCCCATCAGCCTTAGCCGTCTGTGGGACCATGTTATAGAATCAGACTGGCAAAATCTTGAGGGAAGAAACCTAATACAAAGAAAATGTACCGTGTGAGTGTGCCAAAACCTTGCTTTGTTTCTCTTGTGCAATCCTGCCTGTCACTTTTTCCACAGACCACAAAGCTCTCTTGGCAATGAGGTTATATATCCAGGTGAGATTGGTATTACTGAACCCCACAGCAGCAGTCTCGTTATTCAGTATACAGAGTGTTATTGCTTGACTAAGTTCAGGTGGCTGCAGGTACCCAGACACTGCTGGCAGTCAGTGCAGATTTGCACAGTCACAGCTGAACTGAGAGGGGAATCAGGCTGAAAGGTTGCCCAGGGATGCTCCTGAGCTGGGGGAGACTCAGCTGGGAGCTGTCAGAGGGACAGCTCTGGTGGATTGCAGGGCTTCCCTGCTGATGGCAGGGTCTGAGTGGCCTTTGGAGCAAAAGGCTCCTCAGGGGACACAGGCATCCATCCATCTGTGTTAGATTGGTTGATTTGCCTTCATTTCCAGTGTTCTCTTATGGAACCTCTCCCAGCAGTTTTGTTGGGATCATTTTATAACAACAGCCTTGCAGTTGCAAAAGAGCCAGATCCTGCTATGCTGGATTTATAGTGCTACAACCTCTGCAGAATTTTGTTGCCTTGGGCTTTAAAACATTTTCATTTAAAGAATTAATGCAAATGTTACTGGCCCAGAGGCATGCCTGGAGAAACCACCGGGCCACCTTAAAATCAAGACATTTTTACACAAAATACATTTGGGATTTTTTTCCTTTCACTGCTGGCTTTTGTAGCAATGTTATGCCCTGTGACATGGAATGATGAGAAACCCCTGTTAATTTCATGAATCTGGATGAACGAGTTGATACCTTTAAAATCAGCATTATATAGCATATAGATAGAATTATATAGAATATATAGAATTATATAGAATATTCATTATATAGAATATAGCATGTAGCTTTTTCTCTTTGGCAGTAACATCACAGTTATTTGGTTTCTTTAAGCAATGTATAAAGCTCAGATATTGTTCTGTTTTAATGACAGATTATTGTGCATCAATCCCCATACCAGCTGGCCAGAATGAATGGGATTCTTAAACAGGAAGGGAAGAGCAAAGTGCCTGGTGTGATAGAGATCTGCTTTGTGAGCTGTCTTTTTAGGGGCTGATAGACAAGGTCTGCATTTCAATCTGATTTCATGCTCTTGATGACTGAAATCGTGTTCCTCCAACCACTGAGAAGAGTAAATACTCCTCAGCTTAAACTCACTCCATTGAGGACCATCCAGGTGCAGAAAGTAACACCCATAGATTAATATTTCTGGGGCTTAGAGCCACTGGGTTCCTGTGCTTTGTAAGTCTTTCTGAAATGGCTCTACCTTTTCATTTATACATAGCTCAAAATATCTTCAGGTATTGAGTCAGTCTTACATGCTGCCAGGCAAAGAAATTATAAATGGAACTATCAAAAAATAAGTAATTGAAGACAATGTTAAGTTTGCCACTGATGCATTTGACTTGCTTTCAGTGTGAATAGAACTAAGTCCTTGTATGCCTCAAACTCAAAGTAAAAGCCAAGGAAAAAAGATCTGTGGTTAAGGGAAACTCCTTTTATGATCTAGATAGCAGTGTTTCTCTCATGAGCCTTTTATCCAGCAAAGAGATGTTACTAGAGGCAGAGCAAATGGTTCAGAAGAGGAAGAATTCTCCAGCTACCTAACAGGTTTTGTTGGGTCTTTTGCAAATGCAGCATAATTGCTTCCCTGCTGTGAAGCATTGCAAAACTCAAATTGCTTTTTTTTTTTTTTTTTTAAACTGGCATAGGAAAAAAAGAAAAAAAAAGGTTCTAGCCTGGGTAAAAAGTATATTCTGAACATGGGAAATCATTATTGACTGTATTAAATAATAATGGCCTCAAAGACTACAAAATTAGAAAATTATGTAAATCAGCCAAACCCACCAGCTAGTCATTCTCATTTCATGTTAATATTAATTTGTCACAGTGAAGATATTAATGAAAGGAAGCAAAATGCTTCCATTTTTTATTCTTATCATGCAGTCTTATTAAATGAAGGCTTTTCTCTTGTTGGGTACATTAAGGACTCATTTACCCTGTGCTGTGGGGAAGGAACTACCCCCTGTATTGTCCCAAAAATGCTGCTTTAGAAGTGTTGCAAGCTTTGTTACACTGGGCACCCAATGTGACTTTGTGGCTGCAGATTCTGTGACCTTGCACAACTCAGATAATCTTTTTATCTACGCTTTCCACTGGATGTGTTCCTTCCCTACCAGAATCTTTCCTATGTAATGAAAAGCAGTTCTCATGGGCAAACAGATGCCACCTACCCTATATATTTTTGTAGAGAAACTAGCAGATTTCAGGTTTCCTCTCGTCCTTTTGCTTGAAGCGTGGCTGGCACAGCCCAGGTGCCTTTGGCCTCTTGCCCACCTGTTGCTGCAGGAGAATCAGAAACACAGATTACCCGTGCAGTTAAAAGCCTGTTTGCTGCTGCTCAGGGTTAGCCAAAGTAGAAACTGCTGTAGGCACTGCTGAAGCTGGATTGCTCTCTACAATCCAGACGTGCAGAGCTAAAATGCACATTAGTAATGATCAGTGGCAGTGCTTTTGTGGCATCGCCGGTGCTTTCTGTCAGAATTCTCTTCAACCATTTTTGCTGCAACACCGTAAACCTGATATCAAAGGGAAAAACCTTATAACAGTATTAGTGTGCTAATGTAAGGGAGAATCACCACTCAGGCTACTTTTTAAAGAAATAGTCCTAATGCATCAGCCGAAAATAGCCCTGCTTTGTAAACAACAGCTCGTTAAAGCAGTGCTCTAGGATACTGAATTGGACTTAATAGCAGTGATTCTGTGGATAACACATGTGTGTAAACAGTTCAGTGACAGCGTTTTTACCAAACAGAAAGTAGGTTTTCCTCCTAAATAGAATAGGGTTTTCATAGTGTGCTGTTTATAGCCTCTGGCAAAGCCTGCTGAAAACACAACTCAGAATGAATGGACCCGTGTCTGCAGAATGCAGCCTGTTGGTTTTGGTTTAAAAGTTTTGGTAGCTGCAGGCGGAAAAATGAATGTATTAGGAAGTCTAAAAATGTAAGACTTTGCTTACTGGATGTTGCTGGAAATCGTGGATTTAACACTAAATCTAAATCCAGACTTAAAAGTAAGTTGTTGCCTTTACTTTCAGTAGGTCTGGATTCAGGTTCCTGGTTCCACAGACTCCCTTGACAGGTCACTATTGACTACGGGGCATTTAGACCATATAAGAGATTCACTACTCTCAGAGGATGAGTATTCAGTCCTTTCTCAAAGTTGGGCCCTCTAATAAATATTTAACTGGTCAGTCAAAAAAAATAGTGTGACAATATAACATGGAAATTTCAGTCTTTATTCTGAATCCCCAGTCTCATCTAGGAAAACAGAAGAATTGGAAAATATGGTATCAGGGTATATACATTATTTTATATTTTTATTTTCTTTTCCTTTCATGGAAACAGGGCTGCTGTAACATTTCACCTTGCAGGTAGAATTGGAAATACTGAAATAAATTATGGAGAACCAGGGTGTTTCCTGTCAGAATAAATATTTAATGAGAACAAGGGTTGTGCTCATTCAGAGTCACAAGGACTGATACTAAACCACTGTATGAATGTTAATTTTAATGCATAAAATATATGCTTGAACTTAAAAATGCAGAGTGAACAGCCTTGGGGGCAAGGGTGAATTAAGTGTGTGACTGCTGTTTCTGTGGGTGATAATAATGTAAAAGTGTCTTCTCCTTTTTTTTTTTTTTCTTTCTTTCCTGTCCGAAACCTTTTTAATTTACCTATCAGCCAGTAAGGGAACAGAGGAATCTGGAAGTGCTTGCTGTTCAAAACAATTCTGGGTGTGTTCTTTCACACTGTATCCAGGCTGTGTTCACCCCACTGTTTCTGTCTCAGATTAAAACATAATCGGAATAATGATACAGTAGGGGGTTTTTTTGTGTGCTGGAACAACATACAGGGTTTGTGCAAAGGTGCCTGTTTGTGGCTACAGTCTCCACAGTTAATGTGAATTAACGAGTGACTGCTACAAGGGACTTGCAAACTCACAAATTATTTCCAAGTTCAAATGGTCATGACCTCAGAGCTTGCAGCTCATCTTTCCAAGGTCTGGGATGTTGGGGCAGGCTTGGGCTTTCTGACCAGTTCTGGAGCCATTACTTGTTCCTTTAGGCAACATGAGGGAGTGAATAAACTCTAGTCTCATTTTCCTTACCACTCTCAACTCCTAAATCATGGGTCTGGATTTTGCAGTTTCCAGGGTGTCCCACACCCTTGGGACTTTTCATCCAAACTGTGGGGTCCCTCCCTGGCTCCCATTCTGTTCTTCCATCTCACCAAGAGCCTTTCTCTCCATAACCCTCTCTCAAATAGCTCTGTTTTGAGGGTTCCCTACCTCCCTGAAGGTAAAGTCACTGTGAAATAGTTTCCCTGCCCAGAGGTCTAATTGAAGCACCTATTAATTTTCCAAAGTGCAGTCACTGGCCATGATATCTAATGGTTGCTTTGTAAATGTCCTTGGAGTGGGGAGAGATCCATAAGTGGGGCCTCTAAAGCTTGTGACTGGCTCACTGTGCATGGATGTGCTCAGGGCTTTATCCACTCCATAGCCTGGAGGCATAAATAGACTCTCAAATCATTGCATAACACAGGCCTTGCCTGCAACTTAGAATAAAGGTCTCTCAGCACAGCCACTAATGCATTTTGTGAACTTGCATGACCTCCGTTCATCTCATTTTTTAGTTTCTAAAATGGAAACAGTAGCGTTTTGCCAAGGTAACGTTTACAGGGGTAATGCTTTTTGTTAAATGCTTTGCAATTCACAGGTTGAATGATTTGGAGACAGAAATGTATTTGAATTGTTATTGAAGAAAAAAAATCTCAGATCTTTTGCATGAAAGATCTACATTTGTTTAAAATAAAACTAAGGGAGCTGACATGCTGCATTAAAACAGTAGTTACAGACTTAGCTCCCAGCAGACTGTTGAGGACAAAAGTTGCCATTATTTCTGTGTTTAGGTCTCCCTTCATATGGTGGTGTTTAGATAAGAACTGTAATACAATCTGTTCTCTCTCATTGTTTGGTTCCTGCAGGCACAGGCTTGCTGCAGGAAGTGGTGTATCTGGTGAGTCAGGGAGCTGATCCAGATGAGATTGGACTGATGAATATAGATGAGCAACTTCCAGTCCTAGAGTACCCTCAGCCCGGTCTGGACATCATCAAGGTACAATTTATTGCCAAGAAATAAATAAATAAGAAATAATCTTCCAGCATTGGGGTGTCTTTTTCCTCTGTTCCATGCTCATCACTTCATTTCATCCTGTGTCCTTCTCCTTTTTGTCAGTGGACTTGTTCAGAATGTTGGAATGATTCACGGTGTTATGAGGTTATTTTAAATTGCATTTATTAAGCTTTATTGTATTCTGTTTAATACTTTAAATGTGTCTGCACGTCCTAAATATCTTGGCAGTGGGTTTTTTGAATAAAATTTCCAGGCCTCTCTTGCTTACATAAACAGGAGCTGGCCAAGTGAGGCAAATTTGCTTTGATTCCCCCCCTGAGTTTGTGAAAGAGGAAGTACCAAGGCAGATATCCCTGGATCTGTATCCCCACTGCTCCCAATTTACACATCTCAGTCTTCAGATCCACAGGTCCTGGCTGTCTTCAGACACTGTGGGTGTAGTTTGAGGGGTTTGGAATACCCTGCATGATACTCCCTGCTGTTGGGAATCCCTTGAAGCCCAGCTGCAGGGCACACAGGTGGGACCTGGTCCTTGCTGCAGCTGCTGCTGACAGAGGCACAGCTTGCAATTCTTAGGAGAAGTCTGCAGGGCCCTGCTGTAACAGCTGCAGTGCTGCTGGGGCTGAGCAAGCTAAGGCTGGCAGGGATGGGATTAAGCTGCTTGTGGTCAGTGACAACTGCAGCCTCAGCCTGCTTCAGGCTGGGAGTATTTAGAGGTCAGAGATTGCTCCTCTTTTTCATCTGTAATGCCTAATCCAGCAAGACCTCAGCGCTACCCTGCTGCAAAAAAGTGGTGGCAATAGTAAGAGGTTTAGTTTGAGATTACACATTCTTATCTGTGCCATGTGCTAGCAGCTTGATTCAGTATGGATTTATTCAGTTTTTTAATAGCGGAGCGGGGTTTGTGCCATAGGACAATTTTGTATCAAATTACAGAAAAAATATTGTTTGAAAGACATTCACACACTGAGATATACCATTGAGCCTAATTCTGAGGATAAAATAAAGTGCAAGGGTAAAATATGGAAGAAGTTAGGGGTCATGTTTTCAGAACCTCTAATATTTTTCAAGGATTTTTAGTGGAGGCATCACTGGAAATAAAGTTAATTTGATATCAAGAATCCTCAACTGTTATATTCTCTTTCTGAGAAGGTCCTGCAAATGGAAGTACTTCGAAAACAAAAGGTCTAAAAACCCAAAATGACAAAACCCCCAACACATTTTCCAGCCTTTTGATATTTAAATACCAGATGCAACTCCCTGACCACATTTCTAGTCCCAAACCCCTGTTAATTTGAGGAAGTGAATTTGTGAATGGAAGTCAGTGTAGTAAAGGGCTTCAAGTGTGCCAGTTCAGGGCAGCTCAGGACGTGCCCTGAAGCAGTGCTCAATAGGAAAGGGTTCTCTCTGCTTTATTTATTTTAGGAGCTGACGTCCCCTCGCCTCATCAAAAGCCACCTGCCCTATCGGTTTCTGCCTTCGGACCTCCACAACGGCAACTCAAAGGTGAAAATGAGCTCGTGTTTGCTTTAACTCCTCTGGCAGCAGCCGTGTGAGTGCTTTGGCACCAGGAAAAAGCTTTCAATAAGATGATTTTCCCCCCCATCACAGGTAATATACATGGCTCGAAACCCCAAAGACCTGGTGGTGTCTTATTACCAGTTCCACCGCTCCCTAAGGACCATGAGCTACAGAGGGACGTTTCAGGAGTTCTGCAGGAGGTTTATGAATGACAAGTGTAAGGAGCTGTTCTCTCTGCACACATTTATTTTCATCTCTGCATTCCTTCTGCAAGTACAGAAGTGAACTGGATAAAGGTGCATTTGTTTTGCATATACAGCAAGGAGGTTGCTGCCGATGCGGCTGCGGGGGTTTAGATTTGCCCATGCAAACCACGAGCTGTGCTGTGTGTAAATATTTGCCTTGCACTGTTTGGCCCCGTGGGTTCAGCAGTTTCCCACCTAGGCTGGGCAAAACTCTGGTCTGCTCTTCTAAAATTCTGTTTGCAGGCTGCCAGGTAGCTCCTGAAAAGTGGTGAATACTCCCAGCATCCTCTAGATCCAGAGCAGCAAACCTGGAATTCAGGGGAGCTGGTGCTGAAGGAGCTGTGTAATACCAAAGGCAAGAAAAAAAGTAAAGCCTACCCATGGAGGTTATTTAACAAGGCTCAACCTTTGCTGCTCCTTATCCTGCAAGCTTGAGCTGGATTAATGCTCTCCTCCCATTCTAGCCCAGCTTCAGTTTTCCCATTGCATTCCCTGGGAATGGAATGTTTGCCTGTAGCCCCTGATCAGGAGCTTCTAGACCAGGGGCATAAGGGAGACACATTAGGAGGTCTTCTAAGATAGAAAGGTTGGGCACTTTTTGCATGTAAATACCCCTAAGTTATTTGTCTCTTTACCTTGTAGCTCCCAGAGCTAGCACAGTATGTGTCCTGTGGCCACAGCTGTGCAAATGGGATGTTTATAATACAGTAAATTTAGCATTCAGCTGTTTGCATCTCAGCAGAATCCTGGTAACTCAAACACCTCCAATGGACAAAGAGATCAGTTTCATAGGAAAATAATTTTAATCAGCTGACCAATTTTCAATTTTTGTAAGGGAAAGATTCCATTTTTGTTATTCCCATTCCACAGACCCCTTGAGGAATGGATGCATCACGGAGATACATCAGTGTTCCAGTTACCAGAATGAAACAATTCTTTTTCAAAGAGAAAAGGTGGCTTAAAAATACAAACCTAAAAAGGTTTTTTCTATTAGTTTTCTATAGCTGCTTTGCTGAAAAGATAAAATTGACAAAAAAAAAATATTGGGAAAAATTGGAAAACTTCTTACCATATTTACTTAACTCCTGCCTTGACTATGTGAAATACTTTGTGGGAATTAGTCACTGGTAACAAAGGAAAGTGCAGAATGCATTTCTTGTGGGATTGTCTTCCAATATTGGCAACAAAAGAGATTATTGAGATTGTAAGTACCAAGTACCAAAAGAGTGTCTGGTAGAGACACATAAATTGACTGAAATCAGTGTAAATGTGGGCTTAATCAGAGAGCTGGAAAACAAATGAGGGAAGTTTCGGGGAGAGGGTCAGGTCTTCCATCACATGGGTCAAAATGAGACACTGTTCTCCTGGGGCTATGAACCACTCCAGTTATTTCATTTTTCTCCTTTTTTTTTTTTTTTTCCCCTTTTTGAAAATGGCTTAATAACCAAGGTGTTCATTCTCCTCATGCCAATCATAATGTTTTTGTAGTAGGATATGGTTCGTGGTTTGAACATGTGCAAGAGTTTTGGGAACACCACATGGATGCCAATGTACTTTTTCTCAAGTATGAAGATATGCATAAGGTAGGTTAGATGGAGCAAAATGGTGTTTTAATCACATTTAGCATCCTAGTTTTGATAATACATAAAGCACAAAGTTACATCCCTATGTCCATATTTGGGGTCCCTAATGCCTGATACCATTTTTAAAGCACTGGCTTTAATAATTCAGTGGCTTCTATGGACTTTAAGCACTTTCATATACATATGAATTTACTGGAGAGTCTGCCTGCATCCACAGGCACTGAACTACTTGCAGAGAAGGCAGTGATGTGAAACTGTTCAGTACTTGCTACACTCAGCCCTGGGCATTCATCTAAAATAAATGTCTTGCTGCATGTGCTGTACCAATGAGGAAAAAAGGTATATAATCAATATTTTGTCCTATGTGTTAGGCATTTATTGTGATTATTTGGTTGTTCTTACTGCTTTCTGTGAAACAAATTTGAAAACAATGAGGGTATGATCACATAGCATAAGGTGGATATAATTATTGGGTATGCTGGCTAATAGATCCACTTTAATCAGAAATCTAGTGGAAATAGTACATGTTTCTTATTGCATTAATATCTTTTTGAGAGCAAATGAAAATAATTTAGAATGTTTATTTGACTGGAAAACTAATGCAAACATAGAAAAAACCCAGCTCCTCTTTCTAAACCTGTAAAAAGACAAAACCAGGACAAGACTCAATAAAACTGGGTAAATTATAATTCCAGTTTTACTGTGCCTTCTGATGGAGTGAGATTCTACAAGGAGGTGTAATACAGAGTAAGTAAGTAAAGTTTAGCCAAAATTATTTCAAACCCAGGGTTTTGAATATTTAATGTATTCCTAACTGTGCTCACCAGCTGGTGGCATCACAGCATCCTCCTGCTTCCTGATAAATATTACCATTTTGTCCTTGCAACTCATCCTGAGGATCCCTGGAGTTCTGGAGATGTAAATTAATGGTTATTCCCAGAGGCCACCTCACCAGATCCTTTCCCTCTTCATGAATGCACTCCCAGAAGCTGACAGAGGAAGAAGGGCTTTCCTAACATTTTTAGTCGTTTATTTGACTAAGGTCAAAATCAAGGTAGCTTTTAAATCCTCTGAAGTGCCCTGGTATTCCAAGGTGCTCAGTTAAGGGTGGGGTGTTCCCTAAAGTGGGAAGCATCACAATTACTTTTCATTTTTTCCCTGTTCCAACATCTGAAGGTCACATGGCCATGTTTTCTGCTGACCTTTCTTACTCTGATAACTCAGAATGTTTCTTTTCAGCAAACTGGAAGGTGGCAAAACTTCAAGACAGCTTCTGCACTTGTATTTTTCACACTCACTGGGATAGAAGTCATTTTGAAGTATTTAAACTCATTAAAAACGCGATTTTAAATATTGTGAAATAAGCCAGGTTTTACATGCTCTCTTGCAGGACCTTGCAACGATGGTTGAGCAGCTGGTGAGGTTCTTAGGAGTTTCTTATGACAAAGCACAGTTGGAATCCATGGTGGAACACTGCCATCAACTCATTGATCAGTGCTGTAATGCAGAGGCTCTTCCTGTTGGCAGGGGTATGTTTAAAACCCACAGCAAAGCTCTGCTTGGAGAAGTTGCAAGAAGCAGCTCAGTAACCTCCAGGGTGTGTTAGATGTTGGTAAAATACTGCCATGGAAGGGATGGGGAGGGGGGGGGAGCTGACTGTTGGTGCAATTTGGGGGCTGGGTTGTTTTTAAACCAGGTTAAGTACAGGTGGCTGAAAAGGATGGAAGGATCCAAGATGAGCAGGGTAATTTCAAACCACTCTGTCAGAGAGTCTTGGTTGTGCTTCGATGGATTCAGCTCTTGGTGCTGAGAGCCCTGCACTGCTCCCTGTGAGCTCTGGCCTGCCAAAGCCCATACCATCTCATAGAGTTCATCCTGGCCTGAGCCTTGGGCTTAAGTGCCTCAGGCTTTCTAGAACAGTAGATATTTCTCATTTGGAGGGCATAAAATCACAAGGAACCACAGCTTCCCTTACAAGCTTTTCATTTTTGTTGCCTACCTCAGCTGTGCAAAGTGTGTTTATTTTCCAGATGCTTATTCTGGTGAGATCCTTCTCTGGGAACCTGAAGGTGCCATTTGATCTGTTGACACATCTGTCCTTTGATAAGAAATCACGTCCTTTCAGTTGTCTTTGAGAAGCATAAGGGTGACCTTAGGCTCTCTCAAATTATTTCCTATGGGCTGCTTTACAGCACTTTTAAAAATGAGGGAACCAGGTCAAGGTAGTCAGTTCCTATGTTATCCCAACATATGCCTTATCCAAACATGAAATCAATTCAGACACTAATTTAATCCAGTTTTATTGGGAATTTTCCCTTGTGTTTCACCCATAGCTGTGTTAGCCCTTAATGACACAGCATCATATGTGAAACATGTTTATCATGACCACAGAGTCTCTCAGAGGAACCCATTTGCAGGTTATTGTCCCTTACTCAGGGATTATGACAGGAATATTTTGCTTTTAGATTTCTGTGTGTAGGAGCCCTTTCCATATTACCACTTTCAGCCAGCCTTCATGTGATCTGCAAATTATACCAGCTGTAATCTCTATTTTCAAATCTCTGATGAAAATACCAAATATTATCAGTCCCTCTTGACTACTAATTCTGCATTAGCTAGTTATTTATTCAATTATCACACATTTTGCTGGGACATCCTGAGGTCCTTGGATAAGGTGCTTGTGTGGGTGCAAGGTTTTACAAACAGCAGGGTTGTGTTCCTGTTGCTCCACACACAGCCTCCTATTTCTGCTGTCTAAAATATTTCAAAAGGAAGCCTTCATATTGTGATAGAGAAGGAAGGGAGCTACAGCACTTAATGTGATATTCTGTCATTTGTTCACTGTGTGCTTTTTAGTATAAATATCCTTATTTTGGATTTCTTTTCTTTGCTGTCTTTGGCTTTTACAATATTTTGTTACTCCAGAATGTAGCCTCATTAGCAGTGCTTTGTTCCTTCTCTGTTTGTTTCTGTGACAAAGGATGGTGGCAATGACATGGCAGCTGATTGTAATTTGTTTCAAATATTTTAATTTGTCATTAGTTACATTTACTTTATTTTTTTGCTTTATTTTAGTTCTTCATTTTTTTTTTCTTTTAGCACATTGATCTTTACTCTGAAGATAACCCTGAACTGCTGTGAAAGCAGAACAGTGATTAGATATGTTACTTGTATTTGACTCTTATCACATCATAATTTACGCAGTTGCATGATTCAAATCATAAACCAGGTGGGTGACTTTTTGACAAGCTATCAATTCATATGGTAAAAAAGAAAAAAAAACTGTTACAAGTAATCCACTGTGTATGTATGTCATTTGTAAAACTTGTCATTTGTCCATACGTGTTTTTAGGGAGACTCAGAAATAAAGGGATTTTTTTTACCAAGCAGAGGAAGAAAATATTTGATTATCATTATTGAATGGGAAATTCCAGGGTCTTGTGTTTCATGCTATACTTTTTGCAGTTACAGTTGCCAGAGCAAAATTTAAGTTGGTATCAGGTGTTTATGATTGTAAGCATTTCCTTAAATTAATTTTTTAAAAATACATAAGAAATCTGGTGAAAACTATAAATGGCATTTTCAGTGTTAGGTTATTCTGGGCTTTGGATACTGAAAAGAAACCAGGACATATTCATACCTTCAGGAGTTGTAGAAAAACCCTGATTTCATAAAATGGCCCTTGTCACACATGCTATACCACCATGTTAATAAGTAATATGTAGATGTTTCAGACAGTTTTGTCTTTGGTCTCAGTTATAAAGTTGCTGCATAAAAGCAGTGGTAATTGAATTAAATGGGTATTCTTCTTATGCATCAAATGCATAATTAAGCTCCCTGCATGTAGCTTTGCTCTTGCTGTTATGATTAAACTCTGGTAGCACAGTCCCAATTCTCCTTTCATTTATTCCAGTTGAACAAGCCTGGATTTTGTCTTTATCTCCAGCATAAATGAGAAGAGAATTGGGCCTCTCAGTCTGGTTATTCCATGGGGCTTATTCAGCCACCAGTAACCCTGGCTGACATGGAGTTAAATATATTTTGGGCTGCATTGAAGCCGTTGTTAAGGGGGCTGCTGTCTTTGGCTGATAGGTTCAGCAAGGTCACCAGGTTATGTTACTGGTTGAGTTCCATAGATTTATTCATATCAGGAAAGTGTTCAGTGCCCATATTGCATCCCCTCCAAAGCTTCCTATTCCTCGTGTTCAAAATTAAAATGTCAGTGGCACAAGTTGAGTGCATGGCACTTGTTCTCTTCCCTAGACAGAAATTCGTATTTAACAGACAAATCTCTCCATGTTGAGGAATGGAAATTCATCTGTTGGACTCATCTCTAGATACAAAATTATAGAAATTACCAGTGAAAATATTACACTTCAATAGTCAGTTTTATACCCCACATTCCATGTACCTTTTGGATGGTTCTCTAACCAGTGAATGCCAGAGGCACTGTCATTTTGAAATGTATTATTAGCTGTTGAAATTACTAAACAGCCACACTGAAAGCAGAAATCCACACTTAAGTGAACACCCAACCCGAAATCTGTGTTCATTTCTGATTAAGGCCAGAGTAAAGCCTCACCCAAATCTGAATCCTTCCCGTGTAACACTGGCCTGGTGCAGCTGACGAGGTGAATGGTTCTCATTTTAAGGCTTTGCAAGGGTTGTGCCAGAGCAATTGGGTGAGACAATGAACACTCTTAGGTCTCATGAAGCTTTCAGTGAAAGCCCAGGCAGATCAGAATCTCACAGCTGATACCTGGTGCCTTGCACAATCAGACTGTAGGTATTTGGTGTCCTGTGACATCCACTCTGACTTGTGCTCTTTCTCTGTGTTTCAGGACGAGTTGGGCTATGGAAAGACATCTTCACTGTTTCAATGAATGAGAAATTTGACTTAGTTTACAAACAGAAGATGGGAAAATGTGACCTCACATTTGATTTTTATTTATAAAAAATGCATGCATATGATATCCAGATATAGCTAGAAGTGCTTTATGCATTCATTTATTACCTGCTGGACAAACTACTGTAGCTATTATGTGTAATAAGACTTAAAGAAAGAAAAACAATCTAAGTAAACCATATCAGATGCAATTATCTTTGATCCTGAACAGCTGCTTATCTTCTAGTATTTAAGTCCTTTGTCCACATGCAAGAACTTTCCAGACAATACTAGAACATTCAGCTGTTATGGAATGTATTATATACGTATAAGGTATGTATCATATATGCAACTAGAATGTACACCTTTTCAGCCCCACATTGATTATTTAATGTGTTTTATAAAAGCTTGTCACTAGAACCTAAATAAACATCCGTAAACCAAATAAAAATTTATTTCTGAGGGAAACAAGTAACAGGCCAAAACAGTACGCTAGAATGATCTCAGGGGTTAATTGTCACATTTATTTTTATAGCAGGTATAGCCAAGTACCAGTAAATCCCATTCCAAAATAGGAACTGGTCCAAGTGGGGTTCACATTAGGTTCTGCACACCCTTACCTGTGTGATTTGAGTAGGTTCTGTGCACTGGCACACTCTGCAAGGCAGGGCTCGTTCTGATTTACAGCTGTGATTGTCAGCCTGATCCCAAATCCCACCCATGCCTTTATGGAGACAGCTCCTGATGGATGCAGTTCAGCTCTGTGACCAGGGTCAGCAAAGAGAAGATTCTTAAGCCCTCAGCTCTTGGTCACTCCCTCAAAATGGGGCTGGAAAGGCAGGAATCTGATGCAGGGACTTTCCTGATGAATCAGTCTCCAACCCATCTCACCTTGCTGTGTGAATTCCTCCCTTGAGGGGCAGCCAGAGAAGTTAAGGTGCTGGAAAAGCTCCAGTTGCACTGCAAGGTGAGGGCACTCAGCCCTGTTTGTGGGTTCTTCTCCTGGACTCCAGCAGACCTAAGGGGAGGATCTGTGCCAGTGTGAGAGGCAGAGGGAACTGCAGCACCCGAGGAATGGAGTTGGTGGAGATGCCAGCAGGTGGGAGTATTGCACAAATATCCATGCACAACAAGTTCCAGGAATTGTTAGCCATGACTGATCTGGATTATAATCAGGATTCGAGTTTATTTCTCTTATCTTTTTTTATTCTCTACACAAACAGCCTGGAGCAGGCTACTATCACTACAGAACTCTCCCAAATTATTTTATGGTTCCATTGTGTAATGACATCTATGCTTTTTAGGTTCTCAGCTGCAGGAGGCCCATTTTTGCTAATCAAATGTTCAGGCTCACCAAAAACTGTGAGGAAGGACTAGTTTTTAGTGTTTCAGTTCTGTTGGGAAACTGTCAGTTCAGCACTGGCAAGTGGTGTAGCATGATGTGGCTTGACAGCACTTTTCCTTGTATATTTGTGAGTGAAAATGCTTTCAGTGAAATTTTATTTCTATTTTTATATTTTTTAGTACTGTATGAATATTAAGCACTACACATTATACTTCTGTGCTTGCTTGCTTACTGAATAAAAGATGTGTTCTGTGCATTGTGGCTGCTCATTTTCTAGACTTCCCACTCAGACCAGGTGGTCTTTGCAGACAAACTACAACAAACTGCAGGAGCACAGGAGAAGGAGAATTCCCTCTTGCTACAGAGGAAGACAAAATTCCCCCACAGTTCCTGCAGATTAGAGTCAGAAGAAAAATTCATTACCACCAAAAATCTACTTAAATCACTTAATCCCAAGGATGTAGGAGCAATACAACCTTTACTGAGTGCCTGACATTTCTGAAGGCACCAGGGAATCCTGCTCTGGGTGCCAGAGCCTCTTCCCTTTGCAGCAGCCCGTGCCCAAAAGGCAGGAGTGTCCCACAGAAACATTTCTAACAGCCAGGTCCATCCATGTGCCACTGCCTGTGCAGAGAGCCCCCAGCTGCCAGGCCACATTAGCTGTGCTGCAATTCTACCTTTGGATCTCTGCTATTTGAAAGCATTGCAGCTTTTCTATAAAAATCCACAGGTAGTTAAG
The DNA here is from genome assembly GCA_013400775.1 of Chaetops frenatus. NCBI lineage: Eukaryota > Metazoa > Chordata > Aves > Passeriformes > Picathartidae > Chaetops > Chaetops frenatus. The sequence goes on along the minus strand of VZTR01021351.1, from coordinate 166,186 downwards.
CTCTTTCCTCTTTTTGGCAGCTTGAACTTTCAGGACTCGGCCAAATGTTACCAAGACTCTGCACAAACACAGCCACCCCTTGGCCCAAATTATCTGTGGAGAGAATGCCTCGTTGGTACCAAAGCACTGCAAATGAAGAACAGAGGTACCAGAAAACCAAGGGAATTTCTTTTTTTTCTCCCCTCAAAATTCCAATTTGGTGAGCCACTTCTGCTGAGGGAAAAGGTTTACCAGCAAAACTTTAAAGAGAGAATAAAGAAACCACTTTTGTTGCTTCAGTCAAAAAAAAAAAAAAAAAAAAAAAAAAAAAAAAAAGAAACCAAGATCTCACGCTAAAAAAGATTTAGCAACACAAAAAAAAAAAAAAATCCCAAACCCAGTGAGCATACCTGTAGGAAGGGTGCAGCACAAAAATCATGATTTGCAATCTCACTAATCCATTTGATTTTTTTACTGCAGGATCTGCAGATTGGTGTCCTCTAGTGTTTGAATCGTAAAACATGGGCAGATGAATATTTTCTGCTACCTGTCATGGTGTGTGTCATGCAGAACAGAAATGCAACCAATAATCAACTTCATTGTGGCAATGGAGAGAGGATCAGCAAAAATAAGCACTTTTAAAAAAATAGAACATACCTGGATTTCAGTTTAATGAGGTTTAGACCTCGAGTGCCAAGTCATACTCCAGTACAAACTGTTGGTTTAGCTTCAGAGAGTGGCAGGGAAATCAAGAAAACTGATGCCCCTGTGCTCTGGCTTAAAAATCCCCCCTCTTAAAGCTGGGAGAGTGATGGCAAATTCTACAGGCAGACTGGAACAACCCCTCCTTACAGCTCTCAGGCTTGGATCACACTTGGGTGCATGTAACATCCAGTGTCCTCCTGAAAGCACCTGAGCTGTGTGGACTTTCAAAATGAATGTGAGAAAAGTCTACAAAAATGCAGGGCAAGCCTGTGTGCTCTAGAGCCCCAACAGGTCAGAATAATTATTAGCAGTGCAGGACTCCTTGCCAGAAGCTGGTTCTAGAAAGATTGAAGAGCCAGTGCAGGAACATTAGGTTCTTTTGGTGAGCTCTACTGTGCCAGTATAATTTTTTTCTGGATTTTTTTTTTTCTGGTTTTTGTATTAAACCACACACAACTTTTCCTGGAGTTCTCCCTGTGCACAGATGACAAGCCCTGGCAGTGCATGCCAGAGTTGTTTGAGAAGCTGCCACCTCCAGCTGTCCCCGCTGCCTCTCTGCCAGGAATGGCCACCACGGAGGAGAGACAGCAGAAGCAAATGTGTGCTGGTTCCTCAGCTGCTGGAATTTACAGGCTGGCACTAAGCTGAACCAGCGTGGATGGTGGTGTCAGATAATGGGCTGTGCCAAGAGCCAAAGTGTTGGAGATGGAATGGAAATTCCTCTGTGTCCAGTGCATGCAGGCCTGGAGGAGCAGAGGAATGCAAAGAGCAGATTTGGGAACTTTAGAGAAATTGAGTTTTATGAAGCCATACCAACATCAAAGAAGGATGTGAATTTTAGTTTTGAATAAATAGAAATATGCCTTGAAAGTGTTTTAAAGTGCCTTAAGTACATAATGAAGCTGTGTTAGTTAAGTGCCTTAAGCACATAAAAAAGCTGTGTTAGTAGAGAAACCTATAGTCCAGTTTAAAGTTCAGTAGTACAATTCTTCATAACATCAACCACACTTTAGACATAATATAAATATAGTTGCAGTGTTGTTAGATAGACAGGTAGAACATGATAAACCATGAATGTGAGTTTTATCCAAAAGTGACGGCTGTTTTCGCACATCTGCTTTGACATAGGATAAGTGAAAAAAGAATTACAATAAAATCGTTTTTGTAGCTGATTGGATAATTAATGAACATAATGATTTGTCTTAGGACTGTAGCTGGTAGAGAGATAGAGTAGAGATGGAGTAGAATAGAGAGAAAATGATAACTCTGTTGCTGATGCTGCGCTTGGGGATGCTGATGCTGCATCCTCCTTTCTCCTGCTTGCTTTTGCTCCTACTCCTGCTTGGAATACTGAAGATTTTAGCATATTAGTATAGACTGTAAATCTCACCCTCACAAGACTGATGGCATTTTGGAATAAATGACAAAAGCAAGAATCTCTCTCTTCACTCCTTTGGAATGGACCTGTAATATACCTCGACACCAAAGCACATCCTCAGGTGCTGCCCGAGGTTGGAGGGGTCCTCCCAGCTCCTTGTCTGAGCTCCCCTGTGTCACTACTGAGTCACAACATGACACAATAGACTCCAATTCCAGAAAGGCCAAGAGCAAAGAGCTTCTTTATTAAGAAATCCATTTAATATAGAAGATACATCGTAGAAAAGAAATTTCCATTGGATAAAATTCCAACTCCAACATGCCATAGGCTAAAGGGTATAAACAATTATCCTAAGGAATTCTGAGAGAGCACACATATTGTTCTTGCAGGTGCAATATTGTTTAACATTCTGGTTCTGATGTTGACACCAAAGCCAGCCTGAGAACTGGATTGTTTTGATTCAGTGTATGGGAGTTTTCTGTTTCCCACAGACACTGCTTTACCTCATGGCTTCAGCTGAGATTTCTCTGCTCCGAGCTAAAATCTGCCACCAACACCTCAGCACCAGCCCTGCAATGGCTGGAGGTCTCTGCTTGGGCACAGCCTGTTTCACACACAGGCTGAGTTCCACCTGTGGGAGATTGGCTGCAAGGGTGGAACTGTGTCCTTGAGCAAGAGGGAGAGACAGATCCACCCTGCCACACAGCATGGGTTAACTAAAACCTGCCTTTGGGGGGGAATGCTGTTTTGGGTTAACTAAAACCTGCCTTTGGGGGGAATGCTGTTTTGGGTTAACTAAAACCTGCCTTTGGGGGGGAATGCTGTTTTGTGTGTGTGTAGGGGTGCTGCCATGTGTGACAGCACACAAGATGGAGAAAGAAAGGTGAGGTGGTTGGTGACTGCTCAGCCTGATCCCAGTCCCAGGCACTAAAATGCTGACTGGCTTGATGTGGATGGTACCAGTGATATTCAGAGTAACTGCCACCCAGCATTAAATCCACTGTCACCCTCTCTGTCACACACCCATCTTTTGCCAGCACTGAACATAAGATGAGGATTTAATCCTCACAGCTGCTGTTACAGTGTATTAAGGCTGCAGCCCTTGCAGGCCTTGCATCTGCTTCCTTTCAGTTTTGGAGGAAAGTCACCCAGAAAACATGGGAGACATCTATGAAAAAGTGAACCAATTGGAACAAAACAAGAACTAAGGGAAACATTTAGATTTCATGTTTGTGAAGAAGACAGTTCTTTTGTTTTAAAAGAAAAAAAACCCATAACTTTTGCAAGGTACCACTCTTGTTTTGTTCTGCACCTTATTCTGCACACGTTCCCCCCAAAGGCAGTTCTAACCCTAATGAAACAGATAATCCTGGAAATGCTGCAGGAGACTTTCAGTAGCTGGGATTGCTTCCACTCCATAGCTGGTAGGATTTAAGCTCAGAAATAGAAATACCCACAGTGAGTCAGTCCTTTAACCACCCTGCTCCAGCCACACATGCTGAGGGGTTGGTCTCCTTTAGCAGCCAGGCTCTTTCAAACATGTTCTTGTTCCCTCTTCAGTAAATACCAGTGAGATTAGAGGCTGAAATAGCTCTGATTTGTTCTTAATATTAAAGATCTGTATAAACCTGTGTGCTCTAAACAGGATGAAAAAGGAGTATAAACAAAAATACGGTGTGGATCAATTCAAGCTGCAAACATTTGGGTTTTAACCATGCAAGTAGGGATCATTTGGTCACTCTTTTACTGATTAATCTGCAGCAATTTACATGAAGCCTTTGAAATAAAGAAGTAATTTCAAAACTGGTTTTTTTTAGCCATAACTGTGTTGCTATGTACATCCATTACATTCCTGTGATCCTACACACTCCTGGTCAAGTTATTGTCTCTAAATGAGAACTATCACTGAATTCAAAGGGACCACATGGAAAGTAAGCTACATACACAAATATTCGTGGGAAACAAAGTTTTAATGTGCTCTTAAGGGCATCAGTCTGTATCAAGAACTACTGAAATGCTACATTTGTTCATGGATGTTTGAAAACAACATTATCATCTGCTTGCTGATGCATGGTTAGTGTGTCTGGATCCTGCAAGACACTGCATTGTTTTCCAGAAAGTGGCTACAGTGTAGTTTTCAAGTAATCTCCCTCAATCTATAAAAAAAATACATCAAAGCTTAGGGACAGACATAGAATAAGGCCTTTTTTTTTTTTTTTCACGTTGGACTGCAGTGATTTCTGTAGCCCTTTGGAATGACCAGGAGGCCACCCCTAACTGAATGAGAAGAAGAATCTGGTTTACGTGTGGCTTAATCCACAGTTCTGCTGGGCAGGAGTTCTTCCACCTTTCCCCTGAAGTAACTGAAACAGAGAGGTTTTCTAGCTCAGGACCTTTATAGGCCAGCAGCCTGTCCCTGTAGCCCAGCTTAGAGCATGTCCTGATAGCCAGAATGACCTGCTGGACACAGGGGAAGTGATGGCAGAGGCAGCAGGGCAGGCCAGGAGGCAGCCTGAACCTCCTTTCTGGGGTGTGTTGTAGGCTGCCTTTCACTTCAGGGATATTTCTGCCTTTGGGACACACAATTACTTAGTCACAATGTACAAAATTCCCTTTCTCTGCAAAGTAAAGTGCACCTCCTGTAGGTTATTTCAGTCTTCTGCTTTACTGGGCAGGTCTCTTGGAGGAGGTTTGTCCAAATGGAAGATGTGCTGGTATCCATAAAACTGCCACACGGGGACAGGTGATGTGTGAGAGAGCATGTGGTACCTGCAGGATTGTTCATGCTTTCTAGAGAGTGCTTTCATGCTTATTTGCTTCCATTTTGTGTGTTCCATGAAGCAAGTGCTGCTGCTGTGTACCCGGGCACCAAAGAAGGACAGGGTTTCACCACAATGGAGAGAACAGCAGAGGCCCCCAAAAAGAGAGAGACAGAGCCCATTTATTATGGATACACAATCTTATAGGGTTTGCAAAATGAGAGAGGATTGGGAGATGAAATCCCACCTCTCAACCAGACTGGTGAAGTGACCAGTCCATCAGATTCCCTTCTGCAAGAAGGAATGGAAACAAACTATTGTTTTTAGTGCAATGTGTGAGAAAATCTGGCTTGAGAACATAAACTTTTCAGAAGGCTTTCAAAACCAGGGTGACACTGCTGTTTTCCCTGCATTGCATGAAGTGAGGAGGAGTCTCCTTTGGCCATCCTCTGAGTAGGGCTGTAAGTTGTTGATATTTCCAGGATGAGCCTTTTCCCCTCAAGCCATGGAAAGAGGGAGAAGCAGCAACTGCGGAGTGAGAACGGATCAATTAAGGGTTTCATAATTGGAGTTAGTGAGGTGAGGAAAGGAAGGCAATGAGAAGACAGCATCCTTACAGGGGGTAGTCTGTGATTAGCACAGCAGAACTTTTCATCTGCCTGGTGAACACTGCAAAGACACTGCCTGCTTCCAATACACAGCTCCAGGAAGAGTTGGGAGCTGGGAGAGACTTGGCAGGAAACTCCTGCTTCACCCAGAATTTGGATTTCAGGGTGACTTGCCCTGGGTGTCTGTGGTATGTGGAGATGTGCACAGCTGTGCTGAGAGAGAGGAAGGACTGAGGGGGAAGAAAGCAATGTGGGAAAGCACCCTGTAGATGCCAAAGTGGGAGGGGAGGAGGAGGAGGAGGAGGTGGTGATGCCCTGGGTGTTGAAGCAGAGATTCCCCAGCAGACCCGTGGTGGAGCAGGGGTTTCACTGCAGCCATCAGAGGGCTGTGCTGGGGCAGGCACCACTCTGGACCCACATTTTGTAAACCTCCACGGCCTGAAGGAAGCTGCAGCCTGGGCAGAGGCCATGGCCTGGAGGGAGCTGCTCTGTGCTGGAGAAGATTCCTGGCAGGAGCTCTCTGGGAAAGACTCTCACCAGTGGCAGGGACACACACACTGGAGCAGGGGAAGGAGTGGCACAGAGGCCTTCTACATTTCTGTCTAGGCTGACCAGAAATAGAACATTTGCAAGGTTCATCCATCCTGTAGCTCTAGTGAAACATTTCTGGGCTACATACAGACACTTGGGAAACTCTTATCAATTAAATTATTGAAATGAGAGCCAAATCCCTTAGTGGCTATAAATGCTGTAATTCTTCTTAAGATAGGAAAACAAGCAGAGATGTTCTGATTTATGGTAACTGAGGATCTTGCTCTCATACTAGTAGTAATGTACTTAAAAATATAAGCAGTGGATCTGATTTATGACTTTCTATTCACTGCTGTGAATTTCAACTAACACATAAATCAGGAGCTATTCAGTGCAGGTAAGTTATTCTTGATTCATGCACTGATACTTTGCAGATGCAAAGGCAATGTAAGTGAGGAGAGAACCAGGCTCAGTGTTTGATGAAACTTGAAATCTGTTTGTTCTGTATCAGTAACTTTGACTTCTTAAGGACCATGTACTGTTTCTGAAGGGTCTGTGAGAAACACCTGACACACATATACTTCAACTAGAAAATGTTTGGAGTCCAGAAAAATGCCAGCTGACTTTACAGGAGTGTTTCAGGGCTCCATCCTGATTTTCTGGAGTCAAAGAAATCTTTGCTAATGCCTTCAGCAGAGTCAGGATATATTGCTGCCCACCACACTCCTGCCATAGCCTAGATACTGAGCCACAGAACTGCTGCTGCATCAGCTGTTTGGGCAGTCCTTTTGCTAACAAATTGATTAAAATATATTTGTTGATGCTGTAAAAGGAGCTGAGTAGTACTGAAAGGTCTGTGAATTTCCCTCTGGCCGGTCTCTGAATTTCCTTTGGCTGCTACAAGTATCTGAGGAGGCAACAGCAAAATTGTCCCGCGTGTGTTTGTCTGAAATACGGTTGTTGTCTGCCCATATTTATGATGGGGAACATTCATTTGAGTTCTTGGTCTCTAAGAAATGAACTCTCTCTGTTCAGGGTTTCTAAGCAGCCAAAACTGCATGGGTGCCACTGCCAGTGTATCAGCCACTGTGGTGGGTTCTTTTATTTATTTTGGGTGGATTTTTTCAGGGTGGGAGGTAGAAGGGCTCTTCTACCTATGCAAGATGCTGCAGAGTGCTGCATTTTCACTAGGTGACTAATCACTCTTGCCCTTGTCCTGCTGTTTTTCACTTGGTTGTGCAATATCTGCTTTTTTTTTTTACTTTTCATCTCCCTTTAGGGAGTTGCAATTGACCCAGTGGTAGGCTGCTGGATGCCAGGTGGTCACCAATCCTTTCTATCACTCCCCCTTCTCAGCTGGACAGGGGAGACAAAAGATGGAAAACAACTCAAAGGCTGCAGAGCTGAGAGAATTCCCTGTGCTAACATTTGCTTTCTACACTGTGATAATGGAATGGCAGGAGCACAGTGCAGTTGATTGGCACATATCAGAGAGAGGAGGAAATATGTTGTACTCTGTGACTGCCACTTGGCCTGGAGAGAAACCAAATTCCTGATTTTGAATTACATTTGCAACAGAGAAAACAAAGTTTGGAAATATTTCCCTTGAAGTCTGATTGGGTTAAGCACATAAGCATCACTAGGACTACTCTGTGATCCAGTGCATAAGAATGTCAATATCCAAAAGTGGTTTTGTGACTAATGACTATAAAACAGTAGGGAAAAGATTGAATGATAGCACCACAGGTCACCCTTGTCTTGTCAGCACTCTAAACCCTTTACACAGGGGAAAGAGCAAGTGCCTCATCATACCTCAATAAGCTTTGGAACAGCCTGTTGCCTAAAACCAAAAGAAAAAGTTCAGGCATCAGGCCTCTGCCAAGGTGTTGGTCCCTGGATGGCCCTGGGCTCTGGGATTGCTCCCTGGAGCTCCGAGCATTGTTTGCAGGGGCAGCTGCAGCTGGGTGGCTGCACAGGGCAGATCCCTCAGCTTCACCCTCGTGGAGCCACCCTGGCACTGCTTTGGAAATGCCCTGCAGTGCCATGCCTGATTGCTGATCCCCCACTTAATTCTTCGCTCTGTACTTGCAGTGTGCTTTGCTGTGGATTTCCTGGAAAATTAATACTGTCTCTTCATGAAGCAGGGTAATTAGTGTAATGAGCTTGTGTCTGGTATATGTGTTTTTTTTCCTGCAAAACCCCAGAAGTCAAGAACAACATTTAAAGCAGCTGTGCTGCTCAGTTAAATAGCTGGCTTTCTCGACTAAAAGGTGGTGGGTTTAAGTGTATTTAGAGTACTTTAATGTGCACAGACTTCAAGAGAATGGCAGAAAGTAATTCTGTGGTAAAGGAGTTAGCCTACCACTGCAGCATCCTGCTCTAAGCTGCATGTCTGGAAGTGCTGACACAGGAGACAGGATCCAACACAACCACAGAAATGGTGACCTCCTCCCATCTGGTCACTGCTGTCAGCAAGCTGTAGCTCAGTCTTTTCCTTTATCAGCTAATCAGATATCGTGTCAATTCATCAGTTTTTGTCTGTCTTGTTGTGTGCTTCTTTTGGTGTCCTACACCCTGTTGCAGCCTCATAACCCAGGGGAGGCCGTGGCCTGGGTGCAGACTGCAGAACAGCTCAGTGCCAAGACATCCCACTCCCCACAGGACCTCATTTTACACACATCAGACCATTGCTCTGTGGCAGCAGGCAACTTGCAGTTAAATCACCTGCAGGTTGTGCCCTCGGTCTTGCTACTTTAGGTGAAAATCCCTATTTAGGATTTGGGGGAGAAGTCATGTGTCAGGCAAACCATGTTTGCTGGATGCTGTGGGATGAGCTAAACCAATCCAGTTCTGTGGATGGGAAGAGGGTGGAAGAGGGAGCCACGTCCCTGCTCAGGCAGCTCTTGTTCCTCCTGCTTGTATGTGAGGAAATGGGGTCTTGATTTCCTTCCCTGCTCTGGGGTGCACTAAAGCTTGACAGAGATGCCTCAGTTTGTTCTGAAGTCACCACAAGACCACTGGTTCCAAATAAAGTGGATGTGGTACTCATCTCATCCTTTGGCAACTTCTGTGCAATGACAACACACTTACCAAAGAAAGCTCATCTTCTGGACAAGCAAGATTTATAGTTTGTTCCAATCAAGCATGAATTGGCTGGAAATCCCAACCTGGACAATTCTCTTGCAAGTCATTTTTAATTATAATAATGTGAGGCTCCCTTCATCACACTTTGTGTCACTTTTCCTCCTCTCCTTGCAGTGCAGTTTTAGATTTGGGGTCAGATTCATTGCAGGAGTAAGATATGACATCTCTATTGATTTCACTGGAGCTGCATCCAGCTGTGAATTTGAATGTTTTCTTTTGTCAGAATGGCTTGAAGTTGAAATGAAATGTGCAAGGAGTCCGTGATTGTGTACCTTCATTGTAAGGAAGGGATGAGCATAAGAAAAAAATTGGGTCTTGTAAAACTGCAGCAAAACTGTAAATAACAAAAAGCTGTATTTTGCCATCTTGCTCTTCGTAAACAAAGCTTCTCCTGAAGGTTGTTGTGTTTTGTTTAAGAGTAGATCCTAAGCTTGGAAGAAACATAAATACCAATGAATTAGCCCTAGAGTTCAAATTTGTGTACAAAACCTCCTTTGATTCATGTAAGAGGTAAATATGGGCTCATAGCTGTGGCTGAATTTGGCTCATCATGAATCTAAAAGAAACATTAGGCCAAACCCATGAGAGCCAGAGGTGTCTTAAGTAACATAAATTATCCCTGTACAATCTATTGCACTGCCAGGTACTTTCACTCTCCATTTCTGGTTGGGATTTTAGTGGGAAAGGAGCTGGCATTTGCTGAAATAGGTACCAGCCACAGACCCGTGATGCAGACAATGAATTTTGACCCCACTGCTACGTGGTATCTCTGCCCAAAGCTCAATAACTGAATAAACTTTCTAAATTTTACAGGGCAATGAGCTCCTCTCTGTTGTGTGAAGTGAGAGTGCTGCTGTCATGGAACACAGTTATGCACTCTACTTAAAGATTTTTAACTTTTAAAACTTAAGTGTATATTCCAACTTACTGTTTAGTCTGTAGTATCAGAAAGAGAAACCTTGTAATCTTTAATTATTTACAGTTGTGTTTGGCTGTTTATTGTTTTCAAAACTGTGGGCCTATCAATAACTGATTTACTTATACATTTATAGAAAACTACATTATATATTTATACATTTATAGAAATAAACTGATTTATCTTGAGCTCTCAGAAAAAAAAAAAAAAAAAGAAGATTTTGCCAAACTTAGGAGTATCTGGATAACTGCCTAATATGTTTTACAGCTACATCTGTGAGCTCTGTCCCAGATCCCACATTTTTCTCCTGGGACATTGGGCAGATCTTACGACAAAAGAGAATTGACAAAGAAGATGAACTGGGGAAAAAAAAAAGCATTTTAGATGCTTGATGTTGGTCAGACATTGACTTTCTCCAAGGGTGAGCTCAGGAGGTGTTGAAACCTTTCTCCCCTGTGTAGCAGAAGTGAAATGTGATGCTGTGCTGGCAGGGCCACACCGTGGCATTGCTGTTGATAATTATTTAGAGGCTGTCCCTGTTTATGTCAAGAGCAAAGTTTCAACTGGGAGCACGTTTCCAGACCAGTAACATCAAAAAGGTTCAAGACATGGTGAAAACCTATTCAACTGGAAGTTTTGGAAAACTTGCAAAAGTAAGGTGCCCTAAATTTGACAAGTGGAATGTTTGCATGAGATTTTGTCTGTATAATGTGTCTCTCTATGTGAAAGAGTTGCAGTTTGCCAGCAGATTTTTTTTTTTATTTAAGAGAAGATCTCACAGCCTAAATTCATATACATGCAGTGTTATGAATATGCATAGATTAGGTTGTGAACTCTGAGTCAGAGACCAGCTGGTTTTTGTCTGCACAGAGAGCTTCTCTGCTCGCTTTTGGAATTTGTCACCTTATAAAGCACCATCAGATTGGACTTGAGGGAGCACTGGGTGTTTATATCATATCATAACTGAGGCCTGTCAAAAACAGAGGAGGATTCTGATGCACAGTCTGCACCAGCATTATTGAACACTTCAATTTCTGTCCTGAACATGGAGGTGACAAAGTTTGAATTATTTTTTTTTTTTCTTTCCCTGAAGCGCTTGGCTCCCCTTTGTTTGTTTGTTTGTTTAATTGCTGTGAACTGATCTGTTACATTTGCATTTTAAACTAATCAGTCTGTAATGGGTTAAGCCCATTTCAGCTGAGGTTGATGTTGATTTCTTTGCTAATGCTAAATTATCATTAGGAGCACATAGACTCCTGAAACACTTCAAGAGTGTTTTGGTAGAAGAGAAGGATGTATCAGTGAGATTGATGAGAATGAACATGCTTCATGTAAACATATGAAAGTTCATAGAGCTAAAGCTTTGAAAAAATTTATCTTACATGAAGGGAAGACTTGTAGGTTGTAAGTTTTTGAGAGGGATTTACTGATATTAAATTAACGTCCTGCCTAATTCTAGACAAATCATTGAGAAGTAGCAATGCATAATGTGCAAAATAAAACCAAAACTCTAAGAGAAGTTTATTTTTGCTTAGTTTGACGAACTAGAGGTCCAAATGAAGTTTTTAAAAAATCTGATATCAATGTAGGCCTTTTCCATGTGTATTAAAATACAGACCCCAAATATTGACAAAGTTACTGTGCCATATATTGATTTCCTGTCAAACTTCCCTAAAATTTCCAGAAGTTCCACCATGTTCAAAAGGTAGGCAAGAGCTCTGTAGTTTCCTGTCAAATTCCTCCTAAACTGTAGTTGTGAATCACTTGTGGGTTGTGGAGCTCTCAGTCCATAATGTAGCTGTTAATGTGAGCTTCTAGTGATACAGAGATATGCTACACTTTTCCCCAAAATTGCTTTTTCTGTAAGTGCAAGCAGCATAGTTGCCATAGGAATGTTACTGGGTTGCTGAAGGGAATGGTCTGCTAAGCCACTGATCTGCTGGTGGAAAAATATCAGCCTTTAAGACTAATCAGTGTGTTCTCTAAATTAACAGTGGAAAGTCGTCGTGTATGCAGGAAGTTGTAACTGATTGATTCTAATTGTGATTTGAAAACAGGCCACTCAGCTTGGCATGTCTGTAAGTGAAACATGGAAGTTAAGCCAAAGGACCCACTGATGGAAAAGTTATAATGTTTCAGGATTCAGTACTTTAGTAATAAATAACTCACATTCATCTTAATTTCCTGAGAAGAAATTTTTCATTAATAAAGTTTTGAAGATACCAGCTGTGTGTGAACTGGGATTAAGTTTGGATTTTTCCTTCAACGAAGTAAAATGGAAAGTAAAGTTGTACTCTGCATGAAAATAAAAACCACAAGAACGTCTCTGCTGTCACAGTAGCTTTCTTAGTGGAGCACTAAATATTTTTCACTCCTCCAGTGAAATGTAAAGGGTGAAATTCTGCAAGAGGATCTGCAGGGAAATTCCTTCTCCTTAAATTTGTCCTCTGGGTTTATATTATCTGGGTTTCCTCAAAAAATATTCTCCAAATTCTGGTCCAACTTTTTTCCCAGCAAGTGTAAAGCTACGAAAACTCTCAGACAAAGAGAGAATGAGGGAGCGTAATACTGAGGATACAAAAATGGGATTAGGACTTTGAAAGGAAGCAGGAGGAAGAAGAGAAGCAGCAAAAGAAAAGATAAAAAAAGAGAGCCACTTTCTCCCAGAGAGAGAGGGGAGCTTAAAAATTCTAATTAATTAGTGAAAACTAATTAAATAACAAATGACAGAACTTCCCTGCAATAAAAGGTTAATCTTTTCTTTATTGCATGCAGTATAATAAAATGTAAAGCTTTTTGTATGCTTGGGGTAGGATTTTCTTCCAGCGTTCAGGGGGAATTTTTGTTACTCTTGACTCCCTGATAAACTCATTAAAAGGTGGAGAGTAAGGATCACACTTAGGCAAGTCCTGTCCTTGGGCCCGCTGGTTTGTTGGGGAACTTCTCCGAGGCTGAAAGCTCTGTACAGAAGCTGAAATATTGTCCGGGTTTTTTTTTTTTCTCGAGCTGCCAGGCACAGATCGGAGCCATTTCCACGGGAGGGCAGTGCAGGTGCTGTTTTCCAGCAGTCGGGAACCGCAGGAATTTTCAGAGATGTTCTCTGTTTGGAGCTCCAGCAGCCCCGCTGAGTTCAGAGGCTGGATCGACAGCAGGGCTTGGCTCCTAGGACTTCACCCCACAAACAGAGAGCCGGCTAAAACTGCACAAAGCTTCTCACAAGCACTCAGTTAGGGCTGAAAGCAGAGGAGGGTGAGCAGAGGGTGTGATTTGGCACCCCTAGAACCTACCTGCAAAAGTAAACTGGGCTGGTAGCTGACTCTGAAAACGACCTGCTACGGTGTTTGATGCAAATCCATAGGGTGAGGAAGCAAAAAGCAAAAGCAAGGTGATGTATTTTCTTTTTTTAAAAGATTTTAGAACTCACTGGTGACAAATGGATTGCAGGTATGTGCTGGGAAGAAGGGAAGGAAGAAACAGGATTGTTCTCTGAAGAGCACTTGAGCAGAGGAGAGGGGAGAACTTGTGCTGTAATTTCCTCACCTTGGGACTCACAAGTGCTCTGTCATTCCAAAGGTCAGATCAAGCTGCAGATCGTCCTTTGTGTTCTGTATGGCAGCCAAAAGAAATCCTTCAAAAAAAGTTATTTTACACTAACAGTCATCACACCTGTGCTCAAGGAGCAATTGCCACATTTCTCAGGGATTCAGATTTGTGGTGATTTTCCCCAAGAGCAGAGCTGTGAAGAGCAGCCACAAAAAAAGGCAGGATCAAGCCACTTCCTTCCATTTGTAGTTGCTCACCTGCTAAAACAAAACTCTCCCACTGATGTTCTTACAGTGGCCAATGATAACTGTGAAGAACTCGTGTTTTATGTTCACCGATGACTCGTGGTTTATGTTCACCTAGTCCTTTTTATTGTATTTTTTTTCAGGTTGAGCAGCCACAGCTGGCAAGCAGTGACACTAAGTCAGCTGGAATTGCTGCTCCAGGAAAAGGTTTGTTGGCCAGGGTAATAATAGAAACCACATGCAGGGGCAGTAATTCATTTCAGATAAGTAGATGGTGTTATTGATGTACTGATATCAATTTAGTAACAAGCTTTAAAGGATGTGGCCCTGTTGTTGTACCATGGAGATCTATTCATACTTGCATGGTTAGGGGTTTGTTGTTGTTTGGGCATTTTTCATTCGGCTCAAGGAATATTCTAAAAGCCTTTCTAATCCCCACTGTGACTCCCTTTTTAGCATCAAAACCCTAAGAACTCTCCTCTTTCAAGCAGTCTTGCTACAAATCTCTGGTGGAGGAGTGACATGGTCCCACTGTGATTTTATTTCATTGTGTGCTTGTGTCTTGAGCAAAGCCATTTGACTTAATTTTAAGAGACTAGATTCTCCATGGCAGCACAACTTCTGCAATTGCCCAACCTTTTGCAAGGCTTATGTAAAACATACTTTCACATCAGAAGATTGGTATTTTAGGCATTTTATTCTATTTTTACACAGAAGTATCCAGATACTTAAATCTCAACACAAATTTGAACAGCACAAACCCTCTCTTCCAAAACAAGGAGAAAGTGGTTGTGAGACTGTGGGAAATATGGGTTTTTATTCTTTTATCTTTGCACAAACTGAGCCATGAAAATTTGTTTATAAACCTCATGGTATTTTAGTCCATTTGGGCATTTGCAAGTTTACCTAATGTCACATATCACTATTATTAGCCTAACAATAGTTATTATTTACCAGGACACAGAAGAGCATTCCCTGCCTTTCATAACACTGTGTGACAGTCTGGCTCTACCCTAAAACTGCTCACAAAATAAGTAATACATTAAACATAACCTGATGTAAATTCCTAGGAAAATCCAACCTCCTGCTGCGTTTGGCATGGACTTGGCCTGTAATTTGGGAGAAGGAAATAAAATCTTTCTGATTTCACAGCTGTTATTGCACCTCAGGGCTGCAGTTGTATTTGCAACCCATTTGCTTCTCTTCCACCGAGTAGGACATCTGAATATATCCTCACTCTAGCCTGAATAAAATATTAACATATCACAAGGCTGTTAGGACAGATTGTATCCAAGACAATCTTTTCTCGCTCTAGAAAAGCCCATCAATCATAACTTGGTAGAGTTGTTATTAATGCCATAGCTTTTATTCATTTGGCTATATGCACCTAACTGAAGTGCAACGTTCACATTTTCATGTTTAGCGTTTCCTATCACCAAAGAAACTGCTGAAATGCCTTGTTGTTACAGAATGCATGAATTGAAAATATCCTCCAAAGTTCTAATTAGAGCTATATTTATTTTACAAGGTCCTGTGGTATATATATATTTTTAACAGCATTGTAAAATAGAGCTATTACATGCATTTTAGTACATGAACAGAAGGATTTATTAACTCAAGGCAAGGTTACTGCTACCTATGTGTCCCAAGAACAATTCAGTTAAAGAAGTAAATATAAAGGCAAGATATATAGATGCATGATGTGCACAGACAGACATTCAAATACACTAAAGAGTTCATTTACCCTTAAATATTTATTTGTGACCTATCACAGTGGTTAGCCTCAAGCCAAACCTTATTCTGCTTCCGTTTGGATGCACATAATCCATCAAGGATACCTTTATATCCATAACTCTGAGTTTTTAATTTGCACATGTGTGATAAAAAAACCAAACAAAGAAATAAACAAACAAAGCCCCCTGAAACACAACCCTTTCCTGCCAGGAAATCTGCCCCAGCCTGGGCTTCCCACCAGGTCACAGCCTCCTTTGGACACTCCCCTGCTCTGGTACTGGAGCGTGTCCAGAGAAGGGAAACAGAGCTGGGGAAGGCTCTGGAACACGAGGAGTCCTGTGAGGAGGGGCTGAGGGAGCTGGGAAAGGGGCTCAGCCTGGAGAAAAGGAGGCTCAGGGGGGACCTTCTGGCTCTGCACCACTCCCTGCCAGGAGGGGACAGCCAGGTGGGGATCAGCCTTTTCTCCCAGGCAGCCTGGGACAGGACAAGGGGAAATGGCCTCCAGCTGCACCAGGAGGCTCAGGTTGGATATTAGGAGCAATGTCACCCCCAAAGATGTGGTTAAGCATCAGAAAAGGCTGCCCAGGGAAGTGGTGGAGTCACCATCCCTGGAATGGTTAAAAACTCAGGTGGTTGTGGTGCTGTGCAGTATGGCTGGGGCTCAGTTGAAGGCTGGAGTTGAGGATCTTGGAGGTCTTTCTCAACCTTAATGATTCTATGATTCTATGATTCACTGACCTGGCTGTCAAGATGCCAAAAGTAGGGACAGGATTTGTTTCCCACTTGCAAAAGGACATGGCACTGTAGAAAGGAGCCTCTATTTCCATGACATGATGTTCCTGAATATTAAAATACCCCAACTTTGTTCGAAAAGAGCTTGAAAATTGCAACAGTTTGGGGGTTTTTTTTGATGGCAGTAATAAGTCTCTCCTGGAGTGAGTCAGTCCCTACAAATTATAGCCTCCTTAAGAAAAGAATCCAACCACTGTGAAAAAGGAAGTTTGTCAGAGTGCAAAGATGGCTCTGTACTGCATGTGAATCCATTTTCTGTGGAAGTCCTTCACTCAGAGCTGTCTGGTGGGACTGAGAATATTATATTAGCCAAATTCAGACCCCAACTGTTTCTATTTAAAGATTACTGAAGTACTGTGATTGAGTCACATTTACAATCAGGCTGTTCATGTAAAGTAGAAAGTAAAGAGGAGTGAAAATTAATTTATTTTTTGTGTGCATTGCACAAGCTTCAAGGTCTCTAAAAATTGTTGATGGGTTGTAGAGGACTATCAGTATGAAACAAGCATCAGACCCATATATTCCACTCCCTCCCTCTACTTTTCTCTCCCCTCCCCCATTAATGTTTGATTTTATGTTTATGAGGATCTGAAAATAGTCTAATTCTTTTCTATCTGGTTTGGGCCTATCTTTACCAGCTGGTAAATAGGAAATGTTCACTGTAGGAAGCCAATACTCTGCAGAGTGTAAACAGATGGAATCAATATAAAGTGACAAGTTAGACTGTGCTACTGAGAATACAGAGCCAAAACTAAGAGCATAACAGTCACGATACTTATTTTGTTCCAATTCATTTGGTACTGAATAGCACTTCATATATGCACAGCTGTGTCCTTCCATTTTTTACTTTCTTTCTTCTGGTTTGATGATGACAATTTCAAAGAAAAACTTTAATTAAAGATTTTACACAGAATGGCCCAAAGTAGAATACAGAGAAAATGAGCACTGATGTGTTTATAGCATAGAGAAGAATATTTTTCAGGCATTTATTTCCTTTCTTTCTTTTTCACAAAACAAACAAAATCTGATGGATTTATCTCCCTGAACGTAATATGCTGGATTGCTAGAGATTAAAATCTCCAATTTGGCAATATGGATCTCTAAATCTTCCCCATCTTCCCCTTTCTTCCTGCAGTACCTGGCACAGCAGTCTGCTGGGAAGGGCAGGAAATCTGAGTGTTCATCCCTGCCTGGATGTGCTGCCTGAAGGGAGAGGGACAGCCAGACACAGAGGCTGCTGCAAAATTCTCTAGGCTGTCCTGAGACAGAGTGACTGAGGGTCTGCCTTCCCCTGCCCTCAGGTGCTCCTCCTACACTCTCAAGAAGGGTGTTTTGGAAACCCTTCAGGGACGGTTCATGGCCCAGGGGAGCTTCCAAGCCGTGCTGTGTTGCAGGGTTTGCCTTGGAAGCACATCTGAGCTCCAGCCCTTTAGCTAGAGAGAGTACCAGGTGTTATAGTACAGGCTGTTCTTTACTAATTGGTGTATTTTTGACAAAGCCTCACAAAAATGGAAGAACACGGCCTGTTTCACCACCCTTTCCCCAACTTGTTCTTTGCAGCACATTTCTTGGTGCTGCCATTAAAATTTTGCTGTTTTCGCTTTCTTGGCAGATAAGAACCCCGGATTCCCCATATGTTGTTTATTAGGGTGGCTCTGTGGCTCTAATGAGGGGCAGCAGCCACAAGTTTGAACTCAGATTTTGCTCCTGATCCTCGTGTCAAGGGCCAGCAGCTTTTGTTTCCTTCAGAAGAACCGCTGGGTCTGTGCCAGTCTCCTCTGTGTGACTCGCAAGGCCAGATCCATGGGGCAGACTCAGTTCCTGAGGAAAAATCCCTTGAGATACAGTGGTTAGCAGTACCTGTGTGGGTAACAAAATGAATTCCAGCCCTTTGTGGCAGGAAATCATCTCAGAGTCAGCCACAGGGTGCAGAAGGGAGTGCCTGGAAGTTCCCCCCCTCACAGTGCCTGCAGGGGATCTCTTTCCACTGGATATCCCACGTGCTCCTGAAGAATAGGAAAATATTTAAAATATTAATCGTCTTCCCTCTTCCCAAGGGAAGCCTGAGTGTTTTCCATGCAGAAACGCAGTCCCTGCTGGGGTGGGGAGCAGCAGCCAGCTGGCACCAGCCGGTGACAACAGAGCACGTCAATGCCAAAGACACTGTGGCAAGGGCTGGTGCTTGCTGGAAGTGTGTGATATCAGCAGCACTCCAGAGAACACACAGGAGCAGTGGCTCTGCTGAAAGAGCCTGATGGCAACAACTGGTGGGCTCGTGGCCTTTCTAACCTGCAAGGGCAAAGGGTAGCATCAAGCTGGCAGAAAAACCTGCCACTGGTGCCAGGCACCACAGCATCCAAAGCAGCGCTTCACTCATTAAATAATATTTTGGTTAAATCTGATTGCAGGGAGAAAAGAATCGAGATTCCCATGTTTCCTTCCCCATGGAAAGCTTGGGTTTGTGCGGGAAACATTTTGCCAGTCACAGCAAGGAAGAGAAATACCTGCTTTGGTGAAGTCTAATCCTTGTCTTGGATTTCAATTTCCTTAGTTGTTTTATATCTATAGGAACTATAGATATAAATTTCTATAGAATTATGAGAAAATACTTTTTAAATGAAAAAAAAAATCTATTTTTCTGTCTTCATGTCTTAAGGCAGATAGGCTTTGTCTTCTTCCACCTTTTTCTGGCAGGCAGAATTGCCAAGGACAAGTCAAATCCTCCTGACTCACAGCTTCTCATTTTGGACAACCCTTTCTTAGCTCAGGGGATGGTTATAGCCACAAAGAGGCCTATTCCCTCTGAAGAAATGTTCTGCACTGGGAGGACTGGGCTTGAAATGTTGACTGGACTTGAATTGTTGGCTCTTGTGGTGAAAAAAACCCCAAAATATGGAATCATGGCTCCACTGAAGTCACTTTCCTACGATCAGGATTCCCTACAAGGACTTTCCTCCTCCTTACTCCTAAAAGTAGCACTGCAGAGCAGATACAGCTGAGCTGAATTTATTTGTCTCAGGCAGCCACACTCGAATGAGTGAGTAAGGAGCAGTGGCAGGATCTTTATTATTGCTGCTGTTATGTAGCCAGAGAGAACACAGCCTGACTCAATTCCCCAGTGGCTTCTGCAGAAAAAAATCGGTTTAAAAGACTGATATTTTTTAAACAAGGCTTTGTGCTTGCAAGATGAACAATTCTACACGGAACAGAGTAAGTGTGGAAGAATTCCAATACTACTTTTATTGTCTGCTCTCAGTTGTCTAAGGTCCAGGCTGCTGAGATGTTTAACAGACCTGGAGAAGGCAGCTACAGTTGCTAGAATGTTAACATATTTGTCCTTTTGTCCCACGTATCCACTTCCTTTCAACCTCTTCTTGATTTTAGGAATTTTTGAAGAAGTGAAAAAACAACATTTTGGTATATGTAGAACAAATAATTCACTAATATTCTGGAGTTCATTGACACTTTGGAGATGTATACTTGCCTTGATCTTCTGTTTCCAGCAAACCTCCAGGTTTTAGTATTGAAGGAAGAACATCCTCTGCCTACTATTTAAAATACATGACTCTGAAATTCATTTCTCTGCCTAAAATAGTCTTGAAGCTTACTGGTGCCATTTGAAGAGAAATTTGCCTTAGAACACTGGGTAAATGAAAAATACTCATTTCTCGTGGAGTGTTATTGCAACATTTCCTACTGTGCCAGGGAAGGTTGTACTGCATTTCTGTTCACTGGAATCACCTGTAATTTGTAGATGGCAGAGATTGTCAGGTGCTGCAGCCAGGCAGGATGGAGAGAGAGGAACACACCTCCAGATGACCTGGATTAGGGTGAAGGGCTCAGAATTTGAAAGCAGGTAAAGAAACAGCCGTGGTTTTTCTGTGAGAGTGAAAATAACAGTAAATGATGAGTCCTTTGTGATCTTCTGAGTGACAGTGGCTGCAGGCTGCAGCAGCAGGGTAATTTGACAGTTTATCTTCTGTATGCAAGTTGCAGCCTTCAGCCTTTCTCTGACTAATGGATGCAATAGTATGCAAGAATTAATGTGCTGGTAATTCATTCCAAAGGCATGAGTCCCTGTATCTGAATTCATCCCAATCACCTTGATTTTCAGGATGGAGGTTCAGATACTGGAGAGATGATGTGTGCCTGCCCTTGCCTGCAGTCCCACAGAGTGGTTTTGGGGGTGGATGTTCCTGGCCTCAGATCCAGGATGAGACTGCGGGGTCTGCATGGCAATGTTTGTGCTACTTCACTCTGAAAGCTGCACAGAAGAGATAGTGAGAATCCCAGAGGCTCTTCCAGAGGAAGAAGTAGTGAAAAGAAGACATAATTTTCCTTACTCTGCTCATAAGAGGTGTTAGGACAGCCTTTCACTTCACCTCTTCAGTTTCTTGGGCTGACACAGGATATACAAAACATTTTAAAAATACATATTATTCAGCAGAATTAATATATCAGGAGGAGAGTGTGTTCAGGACACACCTACAGGAGCCAAGATCCCATCCCTTTTGCAGCTGATTTGAAGTTGTTGGTTTCTGAATGAGAAAGTGGCTCCCCACTTCTGCTGACACCAGTGAGTGAAGAGAGAAAAGAGCTACTGCCTCTCATGGGGAAAAAATATCCTGATCACCAGTGACAAGTGAAACCCTGCCTTTGGAAAGGAAACATCTCTTATCAGTTGCATTTCAAGCTTTTGCTGGGTTCCTGCAAGAACCCCGAATGTGACTTGGTTTTTTTCCCCTGGGGTGGAGGAATGCTGCTATTTAAACACTGTGGTACCATTGCACATCTTCACATCCTGTGCAGCTTGAGGCAGTGAATGGGGAAATGTCATATCACAGATGCTGGAATGTGCTTCCTCTCACTTTAGCATGGTTCTCATGTGAAGTGATCTGGTGAAATGGAAACTCATTGAATTTTGAATCGTTGAGTCTCATGAGGTTCAACAAGGCCAAGTGCTGGTGCTGCACCTGGGTCAGGACAGCCCCCGGGGTCAATCCGGGCTGGGGATGAGCAGAGGGAGCAGCCCTGGCAGCAGGATTTGGGGGTGCTGTGGGTGAGAGCTGGCCCTGCCCTGGCCGTGTGTGCTGGGACCCAGAGCCCCAGGGCAGCAGCAAAGGGGGGATTCAGCCCCTCTGCCCTGCTCTGCTGAGCCCCCCCTGCAGGGCTGCCCCCAGCCCTGGGCCCAGCACAGCAAGGACAGGGAGCTGCTGGAGCCAGGCCACAGCAGGGACACCAAGGGGAGCAGAGGGATGGAGCAGCTCTGCTGGGAGGAAAGGCTGAGGGAATTGGGATTGTTCAGCCTGGAGAGGAGAAGGCTTTGGGGTGACCTCACTGTGGCCTTGCAGTGCCTGAGGGGAGCCCACAGGAAAGATGGAGAGAGACTCTTGCCAAGGGCCTGGAGTGACAGGACAAGGGGCAATGGCTTCACACTGACACAGAGCAGGGTTAGATTGGGTATTGGGCAGAAATTGTTCCCTGTGAGGGTGGGGAGGCCCTGGCACAGGGTGCCCAGAGCAGCTGTGGCTGCCCCATCCCTGGCAGTGTCCAAGGCCAGGCTGGATGGGGCTCTGAGCAGCCTGGGACAGTGGAGGGTGTCCCTGCCCATGGGGCTTTAAGATCCCTTTCCAACCCAAACCATTCCATGATTCTTTGATTCTTTGGAGCGGGTCCAGAGGAGGCACCAAGAGGAGCTGGGGTATTTCTGCCATGGAGACAGGCTGGGGGAATTGGAGTTGGCCAGCCTGGAGTAGAGAAGGTTCCAGGGAAGTCCTTATTGTGGAATTCAGTTCTTAGGGAGGTCTATAAGAAAGATGGGAACAGACTCATTAGCAGGGTCTGTTGCAACAGGACAAAGGGTAATGGTTTTAAACTAAAAGAGGCGAGAATCAGACTTGATTTAAGGAGGGAATTTTTTTACAGTGAGGGTGCTGAAGCATTGGCACAGGATGCCCAGAGAGGTGGTGGATGTTTTTTTCCAAACATTCAAGGTCAGCTTGGATGGGGCTCTGAGCAACCTGCTTTAGCCAAGGATATTCCCATTCTTTACAGGGGTGTTAGACTGGATCAGCTTTAAAGGTGCTGTCCAACCCAAGCTGTTCCATGACCCCATGATCCTACCCAGTCTGTTTCCAAAGAATGTTTAGTGTCTTATGGTCTCAAATTGCTTTCTGTGGATTTTGGAGTCTGTGATATCCATCAGAAAATACCACCTGAGATGCTCTTTGGTGGATAGGGACCTGAAAGAAAACAAAGCAGACTAAGATGGTATTTTATTGTTTGAGGGTTTGTTCCGTTTTCTTTATTTGTATATTAATTTCATTGTAAGTGACTTCCAAAGTATTTTTTCTCATTTCATATTGCCTGGCTACACTATTTCATTCTGTGTATTTTTTCTGGTTGGGATACTTTCCAGAATTAGTTATCAACAAAACCAGTTACATAATTTGGTAGAGGCAATTATAGAGCAGAAGCAATACTCTTCTAAAGTAGGCAATCAAAACCCAAAAAATTATGCTTTATTTGACAATAAACCTTATGTTTGGCATTGCAATCTGAAAGGTAATAAATTTATAAAAAATGTTGTCACATCCCATAAGTGCTAAATGATAAAAAACCCCACAAATTTTCATTTTGGAGATCTAAAGCTCTAAAATAAAGATTTATCATAAAAACTTCTGAAGCTTAACAGATGAAAATAATGGTCCTGAGTCACTTTTGTATGAAGCAACAGGATACAAAACATAATCCAGAGACAAATGTAACCTTTACTTAATTTTCTTACTAATGGAAAATCACACGAGCAACTTTAGAAGAAACCTGTTAAATCTGAAGGTGTTTAAATGTACCTGAACTATAGCTGAATTTCTTCTTATGGATGAACCATAAAGTAAACGAAAGTGTATTTTCTTCTTGAAGCACAAGTTGTGAGACAGTTAATAATATGTTTAAAAGAGGATATTACTGCCCAAGTCAAAGGAATCAAGTGTTTTGGTTTTTTTCAAAATGTCATTAAAATCGTGGATCAAATTCACTTCTGTGCTGAAAATTTTGCTCAGGTTCAGTTAAATCTGAGGGACAAGAGAAAAACAGATGAATGTTTTCTGCTCCTCTGTTTGTACATTTGTTAAGGCAAAAAGCTGAATGCTCTGTAATCGTCATGCCCAAAAAGAACTCTTGACTTATTTTGTCAGTATCACAGTTGGGGACATGTGGGCAAGTCAAGAACTTTGAGTCTAAATGGTCTCTGCTATTTCAAATATAGCTATGTCCCTCCCTGAATTCCTGCTATTTCAAGTATATCCTGCTATTTCAAGTCTCCCCCTAAATTCCCATTATATTGGGCAAGGATAATACTTTTTTTGCTTCTTGGAAACTTTATTGAGTCTCTCGACTGCTCCAAAAATCTCCACTGCTGATAGCAGCAATAATGGCTGTGAAGCTGGGGTAATTCCATGTGAATAGCAAAAAACCTGGAGATTCCCATTCTGGGTTCTCCAAATTTCCATCTCTGAAGTTCCTAGACAAAAATCAGTAGCCCTTGGGCTTCTAAGGAGTTTATTTAGCACATCCAGGGCAGATAAGCAGGGAGGCCAAGGGAATGTTAACTGTCTCTGCTTCCATGGAGCCAAAGGCTGGAGTGCCATATTCCAAAGCCAGCAGGGCAAAAATCTTGGATTCTTCTACTTTTGAGGTTGCTGTTGAGGTATCTGTGAATGTAAAGAGCCTCTGATTCGATCCAGGGACATCCCAGGGCACTGCATGCTCAGCTGGCTGCAAGGCTGTGTTTGATATGATTGTCTGTCACCTTCCTCTGGACAGTGCACCTCTCACAGCCTGGACCTGTGGCTGTGACTTTTAGAGAAAACGCATCTTATCTGATAGGACCTGTGCTCCTGCTGACCTTCAGGTTTCTAGTTTTGAATTATAGTATAATATAATCAGTTTTAAATTCTTCTTTCTGCATTGATCTGTTATAAACGAAACCAAACCCAGTCCTGCTCCTTGGGCCAAGTTCTGCCACCAGCCTTCTTCCTGCTGTCCCTTCACAGTGTGGTCTTCAGAATTGATTTCTGCTTTTTGGACTCTGCAGCTGTTTGTGATTCAAGCCAGAGCCTGCCAAATATTTGCCTTGGATTGGTGAAGAAGTGTTTTTTCCCATAATCCTGTTATGGTTGCTCTGGGCCATGGAGGTGAGTCTCTCAATTAACTTTAATGGACTTTGGACCAGTCCTGTAATTATTAAGATGGTTTTTCTGTCAATGTCCTGACCTGAGGCACGACTCATACATATATTTTGGGCTGAGGATAATATACTACATAGTATAGGGGAAATATTCATTTTTAGAGATGAGTCTTGGATCCACAAACTCAGCCAGAGAGCCCTGTTTGCACTCATTGCATTTCTTTCAGGTAAGTCAGACCAACACCAGAGAAAGCAATTGTTTTATCTCCCCAAAAGGTTATTAAAAAAATTCTGGGAAAAAATCCAGAAATCTGACAGTTCTGAAGCCCAGATTTGTCTAGAAATTAGTGAACCCTTTTTACATGGACCTCCCATCTAAAGATTTACTTGATTATGTGAAAAATGCAACTCTCCCTAACACCAAATCAACTTCTAGGGTTTCAGAGTTGGTCATTTAGTCTTAATGGTCTGGAAAGTCATTCGGGTTTCACATCAGGACCTCTCCTCATTCTCCATCGTTTTGGGGAAAAGCTACCATGAAATATCCATATCTCTATATACACCTACCTCTTTCCTTACCATTCTGGTGATATCCTGAGTTTATGGCAACCAGGTGATACAAACATTCATTATTGGATAAATGGCCAGAACCATAGAAACAAAAAAACACCCCAATTCTTCCTATATGTGATAACTGGGTTTAATTTAAAGATCAGAGCAAGAAAAAGGACACGGCAGCAATCTTTAAATATTGAACTTAAAAGCTTTTTCTTAAAAGTCACATGCTCAAGATGAAGCTGTCCCTAGGCACCTTTAATGTTCTCATGTGGCAGTTATGCAGCAAATAACTCAAGGTTATTTTCTTTGGCAGCAATTTCAGAGCAAATCTTTGTGTAAAGAATGATTTCTTTTCCTTGAACAATGGGCTGGGTTCATAAAAAGTATAATGGGTACATTTGTTTGTTTTTCAATTTTAACAATTAGGAGTATCGGTATGGGTGTAAAAATTGGAAGTAGGAAAATAATGAGTAGTAGCACTTATAATTAGCATATTTTGGTACTTAGAAAACCAGAAGCCATTTCTATGCTTATTAAATGTGCTTTGCTAGCTTCATTTTTTTTTTGAAAATTACTAACTAAAAAAATAATTTCCGATGAAGTGTTGCTTAAGGAATATATATTGAAGTTAAAAGTAAACCCGGACTTTAAAATGTGTAGAACAATACTTGTGTAAGTCTCATCAGCACTGAGGTAGCTTTTAGGGGAAACTCGTGCAGAGATGTGGAAACAGTGTCCAAATTCAAGCAGTAGAGAACATAAACAGGTACTGGAATGTTTTTTTCACAGCATAACCTGGGAAGTGATTTAGGTTACATAGAGAAGTAATAAAAATAAATGAGGAAATTATTTGATGACAGGAAAAGCAAGGGCACCCAAAAGCTAGTTTGAAGCCCCCAGGGCTTGTTGCCCTTCCTAGTAAGTAAAAAGATATTAGCATATTCAGAGAGCAAGCAGATGAGGACAATAATTTCTTGTTTTTCCTCCTTCTCACTGTAGAGCAGGATGGAAGAGAGAGCTGTGTCCAAAGCCAGTCTTTGGGAATGCTTTTCTTGGTCAATAAATCTGTGAAAGCAAGTTTTTGGTAGATCAAAAAAGTAAACAGTGATCAGGAGAGAGTTTCAGATGTTCCTAAAATGTACCAGAGTATCATTCCTGATGCTGAGAGTTACTATTAACCTGATCTTTCTCATGGCATTCTCGTGGTAAAATCAAATAATCTAATCACAAATGTGTTTGAAGTACATCTTTAATTTTGAGTGCAGCCATGAAAAGTTTGTTCAGAGTGGAATGAATCTGCCCATATTATTATATCTGTTTCCACCACGCTTCACATATGTCAGAGTACTGCCTGTATGTTCATTCTGTATTTCCGTATGTACAACTCCCAGCTAACACAATCCCTTTAAAATTTCCTTCAAAATTAATTCTCAGATAGTTTTCACCCTCTGGTAAGACACAAAGAGAAGTCTTGAGGGGAAATAGGATGTGGGGGGAATTTCAGGGGAAAAACAGTAAAGTCCCCTATGAATTATGCACAGATCCACATTTTACCTGCATCAGAAACAGGTGTGTGCTTTACTGTGATAAACAGAAGAGCCCCATGTGTTGGGCAGGATTATATTTTTCTTAAATTAATTAATTACAATTAATTGTTACAAATTTTAATTTTTTACAATTGATAGTTACAAGTGGGAAACTGAGGAAAGAGGCAAGTTTATTAATAAACTTTCCAAGTTTATTAAGTAAACTTAGTGTTGTGATGGTTAATGGCAGTCTTTCAGTTTCCCCACAAAAGCAACAGAATTATGGTAATTTTAGCAGCTAAATATACCTTTGTGCTTTGCCAAACAACCCAAAGAATAGAGAGGAAAACAGGGTATGTCACAGTGCAGCTCTCTTTCACTGGCCCAAATGGAATTTGACAATTGGTTCTTTTCTCATTATGATTTAAAGGGTCCCACAAATTGCAACTGGAATTCCCCTGGTTCTTCCTGTCCCCCATGTTGATGCAAGTAGAGGGTTATAAATGGGTGGTATTTGGTATTTTTTTGTCTAAGACCTTGACCTCTGCTATGAGAGACTTCTAAAGGGTTAATGTCCCAAAGATGTCCAGAAAAAGTCTGGAAGAAATAGAACTTTTATTCTCATCTGTTGTTGAAAGTCAAAACCAGAACACAGCTTCCCATCAGCTGCTCTCGTTCCCAGGATGTTGGAAAATTGTGCAAAAAAACCCCCCAAAGCACCATAATTGTGATTCAAGGGGTGGTGTGAATCCTTTAGAGCTTAATGTTAGCAGACAATCTGTTTAACCTTTGAGAAGGGAGTTTGAGAGGTGTCTGTATCATATGGTGTAGCATCTTCAGTAGATAAATTCAAATTAAAATGTAAGGCAGTCAATTCTTCTCGGAACAAATTCATCAGGACTAACTAGACACATTTTTGTATGACATGTTTAATCAAACACAAGATTTATTGTATTTAGAGACTAATTATGGGGCTAAATGCAAAAAAACTCCAGAGAAAGTTGGTTGCTTGTGATTCACAAGATGTGGTAATGGTGCCATTTTAGCTGTAGACTTTATGGAGCCTCTTTATGTGACAGAATTTTAATTTTCATCTTAAAAACTACATCTTTCTAGGTTCCTTGCTTAGTAACATAAATAATAAGCTTCAGTCACAGCAGTGTTTTCTGAAAAAACCTTCATTTTGAAAGGTGTATGCAGTAACTTCGCTGCCAATCAAGGGAAATATCTAAAAGTAAATGCTGCAATCAAGTTGTAAAAGTTAATACCATGTGGAAATGAGTTCTAACTGCAAAATGAGGCTTCCATTTAATCCAGATGAAGCTGCTGCAAATTTTCCAGCCCACTACAAAATCCAGAAAACTTGCTACAGAGTTTAGGTATGACTTGCCATAAGTTACACAGGAATTTGTCTCAGAATTTTGCAATATTCTAATATTATTGGAAGAGAAATGTGCAGATATAATAAAATTCATGTTCACCTAGATGGCCAAGAAAGTGGCAGCTTGTGTAGGTTTTGAATGTTCTCAGGATCCCATTGATCCCCTTGCCCTCAGGACACTCTGCTGGCTCAGGGACAGCTCATTTTCCATCAAGACCCCTGGGATTGTCCTTCCCCAGGTGCAGGACCCTGCATTTCTCTCTCCTGGCTTTCAGACAGCTCCTCTGCCCAGCTCTCCACCCTGCTGAGGTCCTTGGGAAGGGCTGTGCAGCCCCCGGGGGACTGGCTGCTCCTCCCGGCTCTGTGCCACCACCCACCCCTTCACACAAGGCACTGATGAACCAATTAAACAATTAATCAATGCTGAGGGGCACCGCTGGTGACAGATCCCCAACCAGACCCTGTGCCAGGGATTATGATCCTCTGGGATTTGATGTTCAGCCAGTTCTCCATCCACCTCCCTGTCCACTCATCCAGTCCACAATTCCTGAGTTTGCCTGGGGGGATACTGTGAGAGACAATGTTAAAATCCCTGCTGAAGCCGAGGCAGACACCATCCCCTGTTCCCCTCCCCATCCACCCAGGCAGTTTCCTCACAGAAGGCAACCAGGTGGGTGAAACACGATTCCTCTTTCGTGAATCTCTGCTGACTGCTCCTGTTCGCCTTCTTGTCCTCCCTGTGCACAGAGATGGCCTCAGGGATAAAGCGCTCCCTCCCCTTCCAGGGTCTGAGGGGATGCTTGGCTCGCCAGTAGTTCCCCGGGTCCTCCTCCTTGCCCTTTTGAAGAGCAGGGTGAGGTTTGCTCTCCTGCAGTCCTCAGACACCTCTCCTGATTGCCACAATCGTGAGTGGCCTCACTGTGGAGTCAAGCAGATCCCTCAGCACTCCTGGATTTATCCCATCAGGGCCCATGGACCTGGAGCTGTCAAATTTGCCTGGGTGTTCTCCAAACCAACCCTCCTTGGCCAAGGGAAAGTCAACAGGCACGTTTATTATCAAAGGCCATTAAGGGTGTTGTCTTCCATTTTCTGAAAATACACTTTTAGTGGTGGATCGTTCTCGAAACACACAGACCAAGAGAGGGAGTTATTTTCTAGTGGTACCTTCTGATATTAAATCTAATAAAGTTGCCTGTTAAGATTATAAGTCTTGTAAGTCTATTAAGTTTTAAAATAAAACAAATGCACAGATTAATTAGTAGAATCTTGAACTGCTGATCAAGTTTGAAATAAGAGAACGCTGTGTTTCAGGTTTAGTTTCGCCTGTTTGTAAACAAAGATGTATTCAATTATGGCTTTATTTCTTTGAAGCTGACAAAGCTCTGGAATTTGCTAAGACAGTTTTCTTAACAGCACTAATCTGCTAGAAAATAAAAGAGAAGGAATTGAAGCAGAAAATGTTTTTTCTGCAGTCTTCACCAGCAAAAGCTTTCCTCCAGTCCCCAGCAGCTGAGCCAGAGTGCAGCCTGCTTACACTGAGAGGACACCCACTGAAAGGTAAGGGAGTGCCTTTCATACTTTGCAATATTTTGATAGACAGCAAAGCTGAGCCAGGCAGCACAGGAAAAGAAAACTGCCAAGCTTTGAGGCCTGGTAATTATACCCACTGCTTTTATGAACCAATTCCATGCACAGGGTTCCTTGTTTGCATTTACAGCCGGGTAGAGAAACAGCAATTCTGGTTTATTTTGTGTGTTTCAGTCTTGCTCAGATTCACAGAATCGAAACGTAAGTTTTGGAACTCCAGATTCCTTAGGCTAACAAAAAATGAGAGTGCATCAAAACTGTGATTCAAGATGGGAATTTCTAGATCTGTCTGTCAGATTAAGTTCAGTAATGACTTTGAGTAACAGCTAGTGTCAGTCTGACAATTACTTTCTGGAATAAATTATTAGCAGATAGGTGCTACTGCAGAAAAACATTTTCAATATGTGGTAGCAAGCTTAGAATAGAGAGAATAAAGCTGGAATAGACCTGGGAAATGACCTCTCCACGTGCCCTTAAATAAGAACTTACCAGAAGGTGGTTGTGAAGTGTGATGGTGGAACATAACTCTGTTCTACCTGCTTCATGGGAAGGTGACAACAGTTTTCCAGTATTCAATACTCTTCCTTTACATCATGAAAATCCTGACTCCCTAAAAAAAGAGAAGCTGAACCAAGAATACTCTGCTACAGGCTCAGTTATACAGCCCTGTAACTGGGCTTTCTCAACCTTGAAAACCCAGGAGAGGAGGGAAAAACAAGGCTAAAGGGACTTTTAACACCTTGACTCTCTTTCTTCTCATCTGTCTTGGTTAGAGCAGGGTGCCAATGATGCCAAGGCAAGGGTTTGATCCCTGTCTGGGCCTGTGTTCATGTAAGAGTTGGACCCAAAGATCCTTGTGGGGCCCTTCCAGCTCAGAATATTCTGTGAGCTCCTTGACAGGGAGGTCAAGGCCCGGACTGGAAGCACAGTGCACCTCACCTTACAAGCCCTCCCAGTGCTGGATATTCATTTTGGGCTTTCTCAGGTCTCCTATCCTGTATATTCACCCTGCAATTTCAGCAGTTTTGAATGAGCAATAATTAGCTCAGAAGCAGATGGGGTACTTGTGAAAAAATGCTGCGGGAAGAAAAGCCTCAGGGATGCTCTCAGTATTCACAGCCCAATGTGAGCTAACGTTTCAGAAAAACAGACCAGTCTTCCAATTGTTTCATGAACCTTTTTAAAATCTGCAGTAAGTCGACTTTCAGGCATTTTACAAGTCCCATAAGCAAAAAAACCCACATCCACATAGCTCCTTTGTAGCAACCCATGAATTAAAATAAAAGCCAACCAAAGAAATGTGTGATATGCTTAAACAACATCCCTTTTAACTGTTCCACCTTCTAACATTGTCCAGTATTAATTGTGCTAAAGACTCATTTTAACAATGAGAACTTTAAGACAGGTGTTATCAAGCAGACTGGTCCACAAAGCATTTTTAGCTCTGAATTTTGAAGCAGAGTTGTTATTTGAGGAACTTGTCTGGCCTGTCATTTGAGAGTATGTGATTGGGAATACTGTTATACAGTGAGCTTATTAATTAAACATCTGACCGTCAGAGCATGCCAGGGTAACCTATTTGATCAGCTCACAATGAAGAGCATTTGAAAAGGCCTCGTGAAAAATGTACCACTGTTTTAAAAGCTTCATGAACTTGGTTTTTCTAAACAAAACACTATAAATTGTATTCATTACAGCTGTGTTCAGCCTATCAGGACATTGAAAAAGCCTTCAGAGAAATTGATGTCAGTCAGCGTGGATTTGTGTCTTTGGATTACTTGAAGTCAGTCATAAATGGCTTTATATTTCCTTTGCCAAATGAAATTTTTTTGAGCTAATGAATAGGTAAGAATCATATTATTTTCTTAGGGGACATTTTTTAGCACTGCTGTCTTATAACTTTATTATTGCTTCCTGTGACTACCATCATTAATTCATCTTACTTGTGCCTGTGTTGCAGTATATATGGCAAAGTATGCAACAAAAAAAACCCCTTTTTTCCCCTTGTAGTGAGATACATAGGTTTAATGGAGTAGAAGCTTTAAGTTACTGCATTCTAATTCTATTCGCTCACTAATTTGTATTTAATTTCCTGAAGGAAGCATTACTTTCTTGCATTCAGTGTGGCTCTGCAAGCCTCTCCATTTTAAATATGATGGTGTGGGAAGGAAAAGAAAGAAAGAAGTGAAACTGAAGTGACTAAATGAACTTATGATGAAAGCCTTCATTCTGCACTGCTCACTGTCAGTCACTGGAACAGACAACTGAAGGGACACTCCTGTGCTGCATAACAAAGCAATTTCATACCTGGGAATTTGAGTTTAAGCCAGAAAGAGGCAAAAAATCTCTTGTACTTAGGTTCTGAACTGGTAAATATTTTTATTGAGGCTTCTTTGAAGGCTGAGAAATCATGCCAACTATTGAATTCAAGCCAATGTACTATTTTACTTTAGCCAGGCATTTTTGTAGTACTAGGACCAAAACTCAAATCACCTTATGAGCAGAATCGTGTACAGAGTATAAATGGATAGAAAACACTTTCCAGCCCAGCCTCAAGGGGCTGTCAGCAGACAGATTTTAGGCCACAGGACATTTTCCAAAATGTGTATTCCTGAATAGGATCACTGTCATACACTGACTACCTTCCTAAATTCATATTTTCCTTTCTAAAGCCAAAATATAGTAGAACTGAAAAATTTTTGTGGCTTTTGGTTAAATCTAGTCCAGTAACTCTCATGATTAATCTCTTGTACTCAGAAACCAAAAGCTGTGAGAAGAAAACTGACAGAATAGACTTTATACTTGTTGGCAACAGTGCTGAGGGCATATGGCCAGTCAAGGAGAAAGGGAGAACAACTTAACTCTTACACAGCATTTTTACTCTAAAATATTGCTTTCAGCTTACCCAGGCAACCAAGCCAAACAGTGTGAGGAGGTCAGTAACCAGATCAGGAATTACTGCTTAATGATTCCATAACCCACAGTTTCTCCCTTTAACTTGTTGAAAGAATGGAATTGCTCACACACATTAGAAGTTGGGGTGTTTTTTCTGCCTGTGCACTGGTTAGCTGCACAGAGCTCTGTGCAGATATACATTTTGCAGCAGCAGGTGCAGTATGAGAGTGTCATCTGCAGTAACCATATTGCTTTGTGCATTCAGCAGATAAATCTGATTTGCCTTCTAATCATTCACAGTGGGATGTAACAATGATCGACTATTACTTTGTCAAAAAATTGCTATTATGGAGGGTGGTTTTTTTATTTTCAATTAATGTCACTTGTTAGTTTAAATCTTCAAATAAATCTTGCTCTTAAGGGCAGTTGCATAATGGAAGGAGTTCTGCATGTATTCTTCCACTGGAGCTTTATTCCAGCATTGAAAATTATAGTGACATTTTAATGATGCTGTAAACAGAAATGTTCAAGCCTATGCATTCCATATCTTTTAGGTGATATTTCTCAGATAAGGCAATTCAAAACTCCACCAGGTGAATGGAAGAACAGCAAAAGCTCCTCCTCATCACCTAATTCTAATAATGAAGTAATTTAATTGTACTTGATAATAAGTGTAAAACCAATTAATGGGCTTGGGACATGATTTCAAGGTTTTTCAGATTTTTTTTAAATAATATGACATTTGTTGTGCAAGGGACCTGTTTGTAAGAAATATTACCTGTCAGCATTCTATGGTTGTTTGAGGAATTTACATCTCATGGCCTCCTGATATAAAATTCAGGGCCTGTTGAACTGAATTCAATTTTGCCTTCAAAAGGAGACTTCAGCTACAATTCTCTCCTTGCTTGGTTTAGGACCAGATCACCCACACATTTTTCTCTGTGTATGTCCCCTCTGCAGCATCATCAAGCACACCCAAGGCACCATTGAGGTGTTCTTCACTCAAAGAACACCACTCAGACGAGTCCTGAATTCCCTGAATTCCATCACTTCTACTCTTGGAATTTCTTTCATTTAGAAATGCAACATCATCACTTGAGGCTGTGCAAGGGGCTGCATAAACTGAAGGAATTAATTTCACAAAACCTTTCAGCATTCCCGTGTGGGAAATGTTGAGGTTGTGTCTTTGAGCTTTGCTGTGGATTTTGTCCCTTCATGAGTGGGAGGTGTGAGTGAAGGCTATTCTTGTCAAAAGAGCAAATCGTACATGACCAATATGAAGGGTTTGCCAACAGAGGACCTCACTTCTAGGACTCCTTTTTTATGGCTGCCAGGATTTTTAATTGGTGACTTTTATTTGTGGTAGGAGGTAAATCATTATTCTCAGTTGGTCAGGACTTGGATGAACATAACATCAGTTGAAAACACAAAGACAGTTTTCAGCAGCAGAAGTAGTTTGTGTGTTACCCTCATGCTTCATTTCTTTGATTTATGATTTGTATAAAAGTATCAGATGCTAAGGCACTGATGATTAAAAATGTCTAAATTCCTAGTACTTTGTAAAGGACCAGTATGGGATGATATATCACATGGGTTTGCCAGCTATCCATGCTGTTATGGCTCTAATCAGTCAATCCTCTTGGAAATATATTCTTCTGAACTCAGACATATCCATAAGCATACTTCCAAAAAGCCATACCATGCAGAATTATTCTTATTACTTTTATAATTTAGCTGGCCTCCTATAGTGGATAAAATGCTGGATTATCCCTCAAAAAAAAAGCAAATTTTTTTTCTGACCTTACAGTGGAACGATATTTCTATTCCTCAATAATTCTACCTATGGCATCTAAATATTGTACTTAATGCCTTTCTAGCACAGCTGGAATCTGAAGGCCAGTTTTATAACCATAAAGAGAAAATTTTTTGAATTGAAAAAATGCTCTGAAGGCCCTTCCCAGTTTTTATTCCAACTGGCCCAGCTTTATCTAAAACCAAAGTTCATCACTGGCGAGTTCCTCCCTGAGCCCCCTACCCCTGCTCCTGGAAGGGCCAAATTCATCCCTTTCTGTGACAAGATCTGCAAGAGAAACGTGCTGAGTGCTGGAAGAGCTCCACAGTCCACTCCTCAATCTGCAATATGTGGCAAAAGCAGTGCAACCCTGTGTGTCCCTGTTGAGTCACACACGACACAAAATAGACTCCAATAAATTCAGAAAGGCGAAAAGCCATTTTATGAAGAAATTACACTCCATAGATAAAGTACTTTGCGGGAAAAAAAAAAAAAAAAAAAAAAANGAGGAGAAAAAAAAAAAAAAAAAAAAAAAAACACACTCCATTGGATAGAATTCCAAAACTCCCCTGCCATAGGCTGAAAGGTACAAACAATTCCCCTAAGCAATTAGAAAGGCTCTCACGTGCAGCCTGGCAGGTGTGAGGTGCTGTCTTATTGTTTAATATTCTTTGTGCATGTTGATGTTGGGCTGGTCTCGAGAACAGAGAGTTGTTTTGGATTCACTGCGTGAGAACACTCTACCCTGCAGTCTGTGAATATTCCAGAACTTCATGGCTTTAGCTGAGGATCTCTCGGACTTTGAGTGTGGCAACAGGACAGGAAAAGAAGGACAGGGTTTCACCACAATGGAGAGAGCAGCAGCAGCCCCCAGAAAAGAGCCTGTTTATTATGGATACACAATTTTATAGGGTTTGCAAAGTGAGAGAGGATTGGGAGATGAAATCCCACCTCTCAACCAGACTGGTGAAGTGCCCAGTCCATCAGATTCCCTTCTCCAGGAAGGAATGGAAACAAAGCTGGTGTTTTTAGTACGTGTGAGAAAATCTGACCAGAGAATATAAACTTTTCAGAAGGCTTTCAAAAACATCTAAGCCTGTTTTAGGCAAGACACTTGTGGGCTGATCAGTGGCACCACAAAGGGGAGTGAGGAACCCCAGACCTTCACACACCCGCTCTGGTGCTTCCTCCCCAGCTCCCTCCAGCTCTGCCAGGATTTTGGCAGCTGTCACTGCTGAATCTGAGAGGCAACTGTAGGATCACTGAGCAAGGAGGTGGAAGTGGAGAGGTCTGCTGCTCTGATTGACACAGCTCTGGCTGCTTGCTCATTTTCAGTGCAGAATTATTCTCTGCTGTGTGATTTGAGGGATTTAGCAGCCCATAGACTTCTGAGTGTGAAGAGATCTCAGCTGGGGGCTCAAAATAACTGTTGTTATCTTGGCCTTAATTTCAAAAATAATCTGTTATTTTGTACTGTTTGTTTCATATTCATTTATCCAAGACAATAATCAGGCATGAAATATCTATCCTTCCCACTGCTTTTTTTTTAATAACCCATTCCTCAACAGCATTGTTGGCAAAGCCCTTCCCTGCAGGGAATGAAATGATTCCCCTGATGAAATTTCAATGCCAGCATTGCCTCTGTCTTCATTTATCTTGAGTCTTTGGTGCTTGGCCCTTCCCAGCCCCTATTTTGGGCTCTGGGCAGTGGGAGATGCTCAGCCCCTGAGCCGTGGGGTGTCTGCTGCTCACGGGCAGCACCACTGGAAAAAAAATCAGCTTTCCTCCCCACCCCGTGGTGTCAGATTGCAACTGGCCAAAGCCTGGATGCTGTGATGCTGTGTGTTTAACTAAGCTGAGCTTAGCAAACTGCTGGGCAGTCCAAAACCAGGAGGTTTTTGTAAAAGATCCTGGAAGCTTCCCATACCTCTGGTAGGTTTTTAGTTTTGTCCTTTGCATCCTGGATTAGCAAATGCTCTTAATACCATCTGCCACCATGTTAAGGAGCATTAGGAGTTTTGAAAGCTTTTCTGAGGTGGCTGCAGTAGGAAGTCAGCACATCTGACAATACCTGAGGGATGTAGCTGCCTACAAAGAGCCATCTGAAGCAGGAGTGCATTTAGCCATTGGATCTTTCTTCAGTACCATTGAAACTGAATAGGAGCCATGCAAATGGTTTGGGTGGTTGTGGGGACAGATCCTTATTGATTTTAAGGTAATTATCTATGAAATATGATACTAGTCAAGTTCCCAGAATTTTTAACGTAGTTTAACATTTCCAGTGCTTTTGATGTTTTCAAATCTGGGTACAATGTACATCATAACATTAGGAACAGTGCAATATCCTATTCCCCTTAGTTAGTTTTTCTGCTGTTATGTGTAAATAATGAGAAGAGATGCATTAAATACTATCTCATTGTAGACATGTGTAATGTGAGTGTCTATGCCTGAACTGCCCCTCCTGGACTCCCTTTTATAGTCACAGGAGAGGAACAATGGGCAGGATTCATCTCATCAGTCATAGAGATCTGCTTCAGGATGAGATGAATCCTGTCCAGAAAGGGCCTGTTCCTCCCCAATGGCTATAAAGGGAACAGAGTGGCTCGCTCAGGTGCAGGCATGTGCCTTTGGTTAGATGAATTCCACAGTCAGCCACTTGGAAAGGAGAAAATAAGTTGGCTCAGTTGATGTATTTAGCAACAAAGAAAAGCTATGCAAGCTTACTCTAATGGTGAGAGTTGCACACACTGGCATCATAGTGATGATGTGATGTTCTAGTCCAAAATTTTTTATTGGAACTTGGGGTACTTTTATAAGAAAGACTCTAAAAAAACCCTTCTCTTTTTAAAAAATTCCGATTTAGACTGAAAGCCACAGGTAAAAAGGTGTGGCAAAAAATTTGAGAAAAATTTCAGGGTCCTGGGAACACCTTTGAAAACAAGCAGACAATTCCTATGAGAAAAAGCAAAGAGAACTAAGTGGCAAGTTCCTATTTGCTGTGTGAGTCACCTGTGGTTACACATTTATTGAAGAAGATGTGTAGCCACTCAGAGATCACCCTTGATTAAATTCAGTTAAAAGATCTCTTGGCAATGCTTTCTCCAGATGCATTCTTATTTCAAACCCTATCAAACCTGAAGCCTTAATGAGGTGATTTGTGTGAGTGAAAGAGGGTGAGACATTAAAGCATTGCAAACTTTTTTCTCCAGCAGAATAGATCCAGCTAAAGGAGATGAACTTTTCTCCAGTGCCATTGTTCTTCAGAAGCTGTGCAGATACATCCAAGATGTTTATCCCTCTTTAAAGCAGGCTTCCTTTACATTTGATGAGGTAGGAGCAATTTTTTTCAGCTGCTACCTCTGTTAATTACCATTACAGCTGAACATTTGTCTCATATCTTCTTCAAAGTCACCTGGTGGTTGCCAGTGTTTGTTTCCTGTCACAGCAACACACAGTCTGTTTTTCAAGTTTCTTTAACATGGATATGTGCAGTAGGGTGCTAAATAATCTGTAACAACTTCTCTGATGACCAGAAATTATTGACCTCCTACGATTTTGCTTCAAGTCATGTTGGCCAGTTGTTTAATCCTCCCTGTGGCTGCCTTTGAACTCCTGCTAGTTTTTCTGGATATTTCATTAACTGTTATGGCAGACATAAGAGTTGGTGCTTTCACTGAAGTTACACTGGTATCAGGAGAATAAATAAATAACATAACTTCCCAGGTACTGCTAAGTGTTCCCATATTTCTACAGACAAGGACTGCCTGAGCCCCTGCCACAGACAGGCAAATCTCTTTAGATGAAGAGATAAACTCAGAGTGACAGAAAAAATTAATGGGACTCAGAAGTGTGTAAGGACTCCTGTATGATTATGGGCTGGGATGGAAGCAGAGTGCTGTGGAGGGTGTGAAAGGTTGGAGTTTGCAGTTTCCCCTCTGACCATGTGTGACACTGGCAGTGCCCAGCCTGCTGTCCCACAGCTCACTCCCCTTCAGCAGAACCTTCCCAGTGATTTCTGGGCATTTCCCAGACTCTGCATCCCTCTCTGGGTTTAGCTCTGGAAGATGGGCTCTGGTAAGGACTGCCTGTGCTTGCCAGTTCCGCAGCCCTCACTCTGCACAGAGCTGTGCTGGGGTGGATTCCTGTCCCTGCTGATGGAGTGCCAGGATTTGTGTGTCCCACACTGGCTTGTGTGATCATCCCTTTGGTGGACAAGCTGTGGTTTTTTATTACTTTGATTTGCTACATATTGCACTCCTTAACTTGTAGGCTCTGTATTTCTAAATTGAGTGAGCAAATAACAGCCTGAAAAAATTAAAGCTCTCAGTCTGGTTGACACGAGCAAAGGAAGCACTGGGCATATCTTCAGGAGTACTCTTGGCATTTTTTATTAGATGGTTTTATATTGAAGATATATCACAATTCCCTTCTAATATAATTACATAAAAAACTGTTCATTTTAGCTCTGCAGCATTTCATCCATATCCATATACATGTATGACCTCAGAAATAAAGAAAGAATTCACTTAGCAATTTATAGGAAAAGAAAATCAGTTTCATACCTTGCAGTAGATAATAATAATAATAATAATAATAATAATAATAATAATAATAATAATAATAATAATGCTTACAACATTCATGCAATGATTCAGTTAAGCACTTTACTACTATGATTTTTATTCATTTACTGAACAGGAACATTACTGAATGCAGCTGTTAACAAAGGCAGAGGTATTGGAGATGTGGGAAGACAGGCAGAAGAAAGAACTATTTAATCCCCAGCATCTGGAGGCTCCCACTGTGAAGGAAATATATGTAAAATAGTTTATATTTATACATAACATTATGATTTTTTTGTTGTTGTTGTTGGAATAGATCAGTACATCCCCAGTCACATCACTGATACTGGACTGACTCTGATAATGATCAGGACTACAGAATTAAATCCTTTCAACTAAATAAAGTTGAGCTTGCAAGGTGGCCAAATAAGCAGATGTTTAATAAATTCTGAGGTGGTATGTCTTAGCATTCCCATATTATCTAAGTTTTGAACAAAATGCAATTTCTTTTTATCATAACAGGTATTTCACTTTCATGGGTAAGATCTAGTCACTCTGTACAATTGTTTCTTGTGAAGTACAAGCTGTCTTTGTAGCTTCAGTACCAGATTCCCTAAGTCATTTACTGGAGGAGGTAGGTACGTTATCAGGTTTTCCTTCCATATGATTTAATGCAGTGACAAGGGTCTCTAAAGAAAATTCAGATACAAGATAGTAGTTTCACAAGGCCATTATCTTTTGATTGCCAAACTTTAAAGTATTTCCCAGACCAACTGATGAAGTAAATAATTGCTCATCCTCTATATTATTACTGCCACCCTGGGTCTCTGTGGAGGACTAAAGGGAAACAGAACTTTCTTAGGGTGAATTTTATGAACAGAAAGATATTTGTCTAGTGCTTAGCCAAGAAAACAGAATCACTGAAGGAACTATTTACTCTTAATTTTTCTGTTATTGTTCCAAAGCCTTTATTCCCTTTTTTCTTCTTTCTGCCTGTTATGCCTCCTCAGATTCCTTTAAAGAAAATAAAGAAACAATCTGAAAAATATGCAGGCTACTGAAAGATGTGTAACCTGTCAGTTATTGTAGGTCAGGATGATCTGGCAGTGTAGACTGACATGTTGGAACCAGCATTGCTTTAATAAATATTTGTTCTTTTTTATGCCTCTGAGGAAAAGATCACAAGAAATGACCTTCATCAACTTTACATAACCTGGTATTTCAAATGAAAAATAAAGCCTTCTAGGAGTTAATTAATTGATCCAAAGCAGACTGGACAGCTTGACTACCAAAATTTTAAATACTTGTTTGAAGAAAAGTAGTAAGTGTTTATTTTTAATTCTGTGATGATAGCCACTTTTATGATGACTGTGGCAAAATGCTGGACTGTGTGTTGGTAAAATGTTATGCTCTGTGTACAGTTTTTAGCTAAGTTAGTAGGTTCACATTCATTCTAGTGATCAAATAATCCTAATCATACCTTCTAGACTCTATTTCTGAAGCACTGGTTGCAAAGTAATCTCTTGGTTACTAGAAGTTTTGAAAAGTAGAATCTCCAGCTCACCCCTGTGAATGCAGCAGAGGAACAGTAATAGTATTTCTTAGCTTTCTTTTGTCAGATATGTTTTTCTGATATTTTGCTGTTTCTTATTATATCAATTATTCTTTATAATGTGCATTGATTCAAGTGGATCTGAGGGAAGGGCTGGAGCTGTGTCAGGGAAGGTTTAGGGTGGGTATCAGGGAAAGGTTCTTCCCCCAGAGGGTGGTGGGGCACTGAACAGGCTCCCCAGGGAATGGGCACAGCCCCAAGGCTGCCAGAGCTCCAGGAGTGTTTGGACAGCGCTCTCAGGGATGCACAGGGGGGGATTGTTGGGGTGTCTGTGCAGGGCCAGGAGTCCATGGTGCTTGTGGGTCCCCTCCAGCTCAGGACATTCTGTGAGTCCATGAAAATATTTTCTATGTACTACACAGACACTGCATTTTTCCCTCTGACACTTTTGAATTTGCAGCTGCCTTACAATGTTTTCCCTTTGGAGCCAATCACCCAAGGTACAGAGAGGTTATTTGCTGAAACCCACAGTCAACACTTAACATGCCTGTTTCCCTGACAGAAATAAATACTTTTTTGCCTACTGAATTATCCCAAGAAATAACCTAAGCTGCAGTTTGCAAATCTAGTACCTAGGATAAAGAAGCTGTTCATAATTTTCAATATCAAATCTCTTTTAGGTTTGCACTAGTGTGTGAGCAGACTCTATATTTAGCTTAGCCTTAGACCCTGGAGAGTGTTTTTTGGAGAGTGTCAAGATAGATAACAGAGGTACCAGATCCCACTGGTGTCAAGGTGGTGGGACAAACAAAAGGTTCCCTTGGGCAGCCCAGAATGGTGTGCATTGCTTTGAAATGTTTGCCTATTAGGAGCTGGAACAGGCTAACTGGCTACTCAGATGGCTCCAACCACAGCAACATTTGATGAAGCTGCTCAAGACCATTCCAGCTGGTTTTGGGTAGAACCAGAACCTGGAACCAATCTAGGTCCCCAGTCAGCTAAGACAACCCAAGGGGTTTCTTTACCTCCTTCCTTTCACCTGAGATTTTGCATAGTACAGTGTTTGGTCTGCAATTATGCTGAGACTTTTTTTTTACCAAAGCAGAATCCTGGTTTTGTTTCTTCTCAGGAACTTCTGTTTCCAATACACTCAGTTTATACATGAAAAACACTTTTACTCCAAGTGCCAGTGCTACAGACACATCCTAAAGCAGGTTCACTAGGCCAGATTTCATCATTATTTTCCCTTGAGCAAAGCCATTGTCTTCAAATTATGCCCTGGGTGACTCGAGTGCCTCTTGCAATTCCCTCAGTCCTGGTGGGTGTTGTTTCACAGGCCTGAGAGGGGGAGCAGACAGCAGAGGCTCAGTGTCCTCAGCACCACAGAGGAACCTCTTCAGTCACTTTCAGAAGCACATCTATGGAGGGATGTGGGGGGATGCTTTCCTGCAGCCTTCTCACTCAGCTTTCAGAACAAACATTTTCATGGGGTGACTTTTGGGCCTGATGTTCCACAATGCTTTGAGATAAGTACTCTAATTTTTTTAGGTGAATATAATTTTGTTTTAACTTAGATGGTTTCCAACTATCTTAATGGAACATGTGAACTAGAGAAATCTGCCTTTCTTGTTCCAGCCTGTAATACTGTGAGTGATAACCCAGGTCACTTTCAAGAAGTGTTACATTTTTCATTTTAGTACATTTTTCCATGTGGTAATGCTATCAAAACTACAGGAACACTTTTTTTTTTTTTTTTCTTTTCTTACCAGCATTACTAATTCATTCATCTTTTAGGTGGAGGAGATCCTTTCAGACAAATTCATGGAATGTTGGAAAGATTTTCATAAGCTTTTTCAGTCCTGTGATCCTGAGTGTTCTGGCATGAAGAATAGAAGTCCTACAGCTGTGTTGTCCCTCTTTGCCAGACCAACAATTTGGGAGGCAAGTTGCTGACCTGGGAGTTGTAACAGGTTTAAGGTGATTTCTTTTCTTACCATAACTTTCATTGTGCCTTTTAATATGGCAGCTATAGCTGGAGATGTTTAGTCTTATGGTTTGCCTTAAGCATATCAGAGAGAGGTCAGTGGGAGAGATTCCCCATTCCTCATGGGATCAGCTTGTGACTTATTGAGTCTCTGAATGCTGGAAACCCTTGTGAGTTTGACATTATTTCAGCATTTCAGAAGTGAGACAAGCTTTTTCTCACCAAAGAAAATCCGTGCTGCAGATTCATGGCTTTATCAAATGTTATTTAGCATTAACAAACACAAGTCAAAATTAATGAATGTCTTTCTTCAGTAGATTATTGTTGTAAATAACATGAAATTTAAATTTAATATTCTCAACATAAAATAATTTTCTGTATAAGCAGGGTCCCCAAAGTGTGGAGTCCAAAGTGCTACAAGCATGAGGAGCATGGGGTCAAAATATCCATGCCTCAAAAAGAGGGAATTATATTAAGCATTT
The DNA here is from genome assembly GCA_013400775.1 of Chaetops frenatus. NCBI lineage: Eukaryota > Metazoa > Chordata > Aves > Passeriformes > Picathartidae > Chaetops > Chaetops frenatus. The sequence continues at coordinate 123,345 of VZTR01021351.1, read as the reverse complement.
TATTGCAATAACATTTCAATTATATAATCAGGTCAGTTTATAACCAGGTCTAATCTACTGTCTCAGGAGCCCTGATTTTCTCTGCTTACAGGCAGTGACTTCCAGAAAGATGTAAAACTCTTCCTTACCTTTGAAAGCACAATAGAAAAATCAAAGAAATAATTTCCAGTCTGGCCCCCTCAGCCTGGTGTCCTGCTGACCGTTGTGTGTGAGGAGCAAACACAACAGCATCAATAGGAAATGGTTTTTGGAAAACAATCTTTGATCCTGAAATATGAATGAGCCCGAGCATGATCAGTGCAGCCAATTCTACCACAGACATTTTCCTTTCTATAAATATCTTAAGAGAAAACTTTGGGTGTAATGCACTGGGTTCAGGAAAGTCATGTTCCCAGCACAGTGTGCTATAACTACCTGCTTTCACCATTTGTCAGTTTTATAGCTCTGTGTTGTGTAGTCTATAATTAGTCATTGATCATGAACAAGTAATTATCCTTTGAATTTCCTGCCACTCGACAGTTATACAATTTTCTAAATAATGTTTCTACCATTATTTGTGCCAATGAGAGACCTGTGCTGTGAGAAAAGTCAGGAATTGTAGCCACTTTGAATTGGAAAGTGGCCCTTACTTGAAATTCGAAACATTACCTCTAAGAAAATAATATGGAATAAGGCACTGCGAGGCAAACTGTTATGGCTTAATTCATTCATCATTGTGGTCAATGGCTGTTCTGCTTTTGTTTTAAAAGGATGAAGGAGAAGCCTTGTGATATCAGCCTGGGAAAACACTGAGCACTGAGGCTGTGCTCTTGCAAAGTGCAGGGAGGTGTGGGGACAACACCTCTAAGATTCTTTTGGGGTAAACACTGAGCACATTTGCATATTTGCATTATTAATCTGTGGCACTGCTGAAAAGTGCAGGTATTTAGCAAAGAGAGATGTGCAACACCATAGATGGGATGAGTTTGGAATCCGCTTGCAGGAACAGCCTCTGAAATACAAATCTGGAAGATAATGCTTGGTATTTGGTACAGCTAATTAGGTCAGAATGGCTCACCATGGGTGAGGAAGATATTTCATAAAATCTCCTTTGTTGTAATCTGCTTTTAGAGTGTTCAATCTATGATTTAGCCTCACTTCTTAAATATGCCTTTTGCCTCGTGCCTTTTTACCAACCTGTATTTCTTAGTTCCCAACATGGTGTTAATTTATATGTTAAATCTTATTTAAGACATCCTAGGAAAATGTTGTGGATTATGTGGAGAAACAGTGGATGGCACTGTTCATTCGCTGCTCTAAAGTGGTAAGAAATGCCAGTTTTTAAAAGGCTGCATTTTAAAATCATAAGGAGGGGAAAAAAAAAAAAAGAAAAGAAAGGTAATTGACTCCTCTAAATGCACACACACTGGCTTAAGACTATCACATCTGTGCAGGGGATGTTGTAACCAGACTGGGGATTTAGCACTGGCACTTTAAGGGATGCAGGGGCTTTGAGCAAAAGGTGATGAAGTGCCTGAATTGCATTCTGAATTCCAGTGGTTCAGCTACATCACTCTTATTTATTTGAAATGATACTTGTGCTTTGGGGGGCTTCTGCTGTAATTTTGGACTCTTGCATTGGTGTGACTCATCCAGAGGCACTTGAGGACAATACTGCCATTGCTGGAGCAGAGGAACCGGCAGGCTTGTCCCAGATGGCTTCCTGGGAGATGGCATTCAGACTGGGGAAAAGAGGCAACCATTTCTAAGGGCATTTGGAAGCCTTATTTGGATTAGACTCACAAAGCAGATGTTGCTGGGTGGTGTTCCCAGCCATTTTCTCTGTGAAGGCTCCACTTGTTTTAGCTAAACAGAGCTTCACAACTGCTGGAAAATGGTGACTCTTTCCCCTCCTTATCACCCCACCCCAGACACTTCCTCTCCTGCAGTATATATGGTGTGGATTGAATTCCTGAAAATAAATGAAAGCTTTGATTTCTTTTCTCTTCCTATTTTTCCCCAGAAGGAATGCATATGAAGGAGGCCACTTGATATGCTCAGTTACAAGTGGTTTTTTGGTTGTTTTTTTTTACTACAGATATTTTTTTAATATCTTCTAAATAGTAGTGGAGTAAATGGAGTGCAGAGAATGCCATGTGTCCCCAGGAGCCTTCTGCTCCAAAGCTTCATGAACATGAATGAAATCCTGGAAGGTTAAATAGCTCAGGGAAGCAGTGACACAGTGATGATAAGGGCTCTGATTCTTGAGCACTGCCAATTTATGCAGGAGTGATTTCAGAGGGTCATTTGACAGGTCCAGGGAATACCAGCTCGACCTCTCCGTTGGAAGTTCCCCTCAGAATGGCACGAGGGGCTGAGCAAACAGGGAGTCTGGTTCACAGCCAGGAGCATTAACTTATTCTGCCAGGGATTTCAGTTTAGATTCGTATGCCAGGCATTGAATGGAGGTAAACAAGGGCTTTCATTCATGATTTCCAGCTGATTTATTTGTGCAGGGGCTGTGATCTTAGCTCCCTCTTCAACCAACACAGCTGATTTGACAGGTCAGTCTCAGGTGAGCCAAGTTTCTCCCCAGTATCCACCATATAATTTAAGCTTTAATTATGCATGTTATTCACAAAGGTTAGTATCCTTAAGCTCCTTCTAGAGGCAATGGAGCTCTTCCAGGTACTGAGAGAGTGCTTAAATTAGGTTCCTGTTATCTCTGTAGTCAACAGAAGGAGCCTGGGAAGGCAAGTTTCCAAGGATGGCTTTCTTAATTACGCCCTTAGCTGTGCATTGAAAGGAAATTTATTGCTTTGATCATCTTTGCCTTAAGACATTTGTATTGTATATTGTTCTCAACCTCCCAAATTATTTTATATTCTTATTTTTTCCAGGCTATATGATAAATAGAAGGATAACTCTTCTGATAGAATCTTTCATAAGATGCTTTTGGATAACAAAAACTGCTGTTCTTCCTGGTGACTTTAAGTGGTGGCAGCTCACATATGTCAAAAAAAAAACCACAAGAGAAGAAAAAAGGCAAACAGAGCTTTGAACCAGTTACTGTTCTTACAGACAATTTTCTGTTTAATATAAGGAAAAAAATATGTGTAGAAAGGAGGCTTTCAGATAGACTGAGGATACATGTTGTTTTTCTAATGCTAAATCCTGTCCTGGGCTGATCTCTCATTTCACAGAGATGTATTCAAAATTTGACTGCTCTCAAAGCATTGCAACAGGAGGACAAACAGGCATGGATCACTCATCAAAGACTCTGGGCTTCAGGTACAGATTCTGAGCTCACTTTACAGGGCCCACAAGGATTTTATCTCAGTGCATCACTCAGGAATTGGGGTTTTCCAGTGAAGAGGAAGCTTGTGATCTCTGCCAGAATCAGCACAGCTCATTGCTCAGGACCTGGATTTGAGTGCTCTCAGAGGATCAGAAGCTCTGGCACATTGATGGATCCGAGCCACAGCCCCACTTGTGGCACCAACATTGGTGCCCAGGCTAGAAACATTTGCCACCCATTGATTCTCCTCTCTTTTTCATTTCAATATATGCAAATTCTTGCCTAATCGTGGGGGGGTGAGGAACAATGACACAGCAGGCACCAACAAATTGTCCCTTGTAATGGGGTAAACTCCTCCTAAAAGTGTTTTTCCTTGTATTGCACACCTCCATGTGGGGTTAGAGCCAGGACAAAGGCATTTCCTTTCCTTTGACCCAGATAATGCCTTACTCTGATATGTCCTTGGAGGCATCTCACTCCCTATCTTCCCTCATTTTTTGGCTGGTATTCCATAAAATAGAATGCCCTATGCAATGCTTGCTTTTCTGTCAGGAGTTTGCCCTGTTTTGCCCCAGATTCTCCTCAGACTTCCTCATTTCCTCTTAAATGCTGTGACCTTTTTGTGTTTCTCAAGTCCCCCAGCTCCTCTCTTTACTGAGAATTTGTGGCCAGTAACGGAAAAATAATATTACATGAAGTCTCCAGAAAAGCAAATCCATCCTCTACTGCTACAGTGGTGATTTTGGACCAGCGTAACAGGTGGAATCTTGATAGTTCCGTGCCTTTCCACCTGTGAGTTCCTTAAAAGGTTGGAGTGGTTAAGGTGGAAGATCCTGTTCCACATCACCTTCATCTTAATCCTTAAAACTCCTAGCAGGCTGCCTCTGTCTCTGAAATGCTTTCTAAATATGTTTTTGCAAGACACTGGGATATATCTAAGACCTCATGGTTGGCTCCTTCCATGTAATATTTTTTGGGTACTGAGTGTTCCTGCAGATACATTCCAAGATTGGCTCCAATATGAGCTGTACTTCAGTCAAGAAATCAAATCTGGTTGGTTTTTTTTTTCTGCAAGCCGAGTTTGTCCTTCCTGTTCTTGAGGTCAAAAGATCTTTCAGAAATTCCTCAAAGTTATTTTCACTGAGGTCCAACACCATTCCTCCTGAAAGACTGTCAAAGCAGAGAGCTGGCAAGACCCAAAAAACGCAGATGACCAACCTGGAATAGAGCTCTGTCACCAGGACACAGCAGGCTAAATCCAACCTAAATCAGCGACCTCACTAATAAATATCTCCATCCCCAACTTCTGCTGAGCCACCACCTGGAGCTTTACCCACACCTCCAACAAGCCCCCAGGCACCCAGAGCTGGTGTGTCAGAGCAGAGGGTTGGCCTGGGTTTGCTGGGCCTGACTGAAGAGCTCTGTGACCCAGCCCCAGAGAGATGGGAAGGTGCAGGGAGCGAGTTTGGTGCCTCACACAGCTGGGAAATGGGCTTGTGGCTTATCCCCTGAAAGCAGAAAAACAACATTCCCCTCACTCCTCACTCCACACAGTCTGTGGCTAGCCCAGAGGAGCACAGCTGCTGATTGCTTGGCCAGCTGCTAAAATGGGGAGAAAATACTGGATCTGCCTTCCCAGCTAGAAGAATGAAGAGTCTCTGTCCTATTTGTGACTGTCGGTTTCACAAAACCTGTAATAACTGTGTCTGAAGGCCCCTAGCACTCTCCAGTTTGACTGAAATTGCTAAATGGACACCCAATTCAGGGGAAAGGCTGACAGATGTGGATGAAAAAGCTGATTGTGTTATTCATCTATTCCTGGGAAAGCAGGGTGAATGTCACAGCTAAAACAGGTTTGAAACAGAGATCTCTGTGAAAATCTGTGAAGCAGTGTCTGTGGGAAACTCTGACACTCTGAACCAAAACAATCCATATTTCTCAAGCTGGCTTTTGTCAACATCAAAACAATAATGTAAACTGCTCACACCTACTGGTGAAAGTGGTGTATGTTGGAGGGGAATATAATTTAAAATATAAGCTTGCCCAAAATCAGGATAGATCTCAAGGATCCCTAGTGACTCTTACGTCTCTTAACAGGCTTTGAACTCTTTGTGACTCTGTAATTACTGCCTGAAAGCAGGAATAGATTTCCTAGAAATATGTCAGTAACTCTCCAATTCTTCTCCTTCCCTAGGAGAAAGGGAAGCTTTCCATAAGCTAGGTAGTGTCTTTGCATTTCTGCATAGATTTAGGAGACAATTTTAGCTAGTTCTTTAAGAGCTAATATGAATACATAGCAATATTCTGCAATTTGTTCTTTCCTTATTTGTTATTGATATTCATTGTTCAAGAAACCTGCTGATATTTGACTTTTATCAAAGATGGATGCAAAAAGAGACTTTAAGTGTTTCATCCCCTTAATACAATCTGTTGGTAGTGTTCTTTCTCTGTTGAATAGAAAACCAATTTTTTTTCCTGATCCCTCTCATTTTACAAATGCTTCAGAAATAAGAATTCTTATTACTCTCGGTATTTTTTTATATTGAATCTCACACTATGTTCTGGGCTTTCATATTCTGGTTATACATACTGTGGTGGTATGTTTCACTGATGCACATCCAGCTATGCTCAAGTATTTTCCCTTTAGACTGATTTCCCATGAGACTACAGTTACTTGAGAAGGTAGAAATCTACTTTTTTTCCCCCCCTCTTCTCCTGCCTTCCTTCTGTAAATGCCATAACTTTGTCATTCCATCATCATTCCTGCCTAAGCTGTATTTCACCATTTCAAGTAGTTTCTCTGCATTAACCAGGATAAAATATAGAAAGACTTTCCCTTGGCTGGATTTTGTGGCATCAGCAGGATGTCACTGCCACATTCTGATGATCTTCTGGACAGCCCCTGTCCTGCTGTAATCATTACTCAGCCAGTTACAAACAGCTCTTTTATCCTCAGGGGGAAAGAATCTCCAAATCTCCAAGAGCCTCAAATCCAAATACTGTTGTCCCTGTGGCTGGTGCCCAGGAGCCATCCTAGCACTGTGGCACTGGTATTCTCAAAGGTTTTTATCCATTGAACTCTAAATAAGGCTTAACTTACTGACCTGTAAGATTCCAGGATCTTCCAAGAACCATAAGGGCTTCCAGGTCCTGCTCTTTATGTCAGGTTTCTTACATCCACGTGCTGCCAAGCAGCATGCTTGATCCATCCTGTCTGGTTTTGTCTCCTCTGGGATCCTCTAATGCATAACCCAAGTCCAAGTAATTTTAGGTCCTCAGCTCAGTGGCTGTGATTAATCCCTTCCTGTCAGCTTTTCTGGCAGCTCCTGTCTCCAGTCTGGTCCAAGGCTTGCCTCCTGGGTTAGGAAGATGATGGACAAAGAGAGCTCTTCTGTGACCAAGATGGATTTTAGATGACACCCTGCAAGTGTCACCCACTGACTTCCAGGACTCAGCCAGACTTTGCCTCAGGCTTGAATTTCAGCAGGGAGAAAGGGTGTAAAGGACATTTGAGTTTGTCTCCATCACCCACCCTTTAATCACCTGTTCATTTTCCTGGGGCTGTCCATGGCAAGGCCCATGTGGATGGGCAGGAGCACTGAGCAGCTGGTGGTGTTCTGGCCACCTCTCCCCTTCAGCCAGGGTAGCAGATACCTCACAAGACCTGGGACCTCCAGCACATGAGTCCAGCTGAGATCCTCCTGAGGGAGTCACCAGTCACTGTCATTTTTGATCCCTTTCTTGGAGGCTTAGAGTTAATCTGCTCTGTGCTGCTCAGATCAAAGTGAAACTCTTTTCATTAGCATATTTTTAGAGTAAGAGTTAAAATGTTAAGATTCTCTTCAAGTTTAGAGCGTGCTATAAAACACACTTAATAAATCTATAAAATGAGGCTGCTGGATATTTCTGCATTTTGCTTATATGGAAATGCATGCTCTGAAATGTAACAAAAATAATTGTTCTAACTTTCCTTTTCATGGGTTACAGTAAATCCATAATGGATGTAAAATTAGATACAAGTGGGACACATCGTACACACTTTAATTTAATTTCTTTCTGTCTTTAAAAATTATTGAATACTTAATTGTTATTTATTTTAATGGCTCAGTGATGAAGCTTGTGGTATTTCAGCAAGAAGGGTATATAGTCCATATCTACAGACTTTCTTAGAGGGCCTGGGAAGGAAAAGTATTCTGACATTCCTCCAAAAGGGAAAAAGCATGGAAGTGATTTACTCGGGATCCAGAAGGACAGAAAATGTCAAAAGATAATTTTTTTTTCCTTTTAAATTCAATGGAAATACTTTCATTAACTTCTTTCATGTTAGCTTAGTCATCTCATGCTAACTGAGGAGGTATTAAAGGATCAAGGTGGCTCCTTGGCTGATGGAAAAAGTTGGGCTCATTAGAAGCTAAGCCTGTGATTTGGGGGTCTAGCATCTCCATTAGCCAAGGAAATAAGTCAGAATAGTGTCAGTACATATATTTTTCTTTTTCTTCTTTTTTTTTTTTTTTTTTTTTTTTTTTTTTTTTTCTGGGGGGGTTGAGGGTTGAGTTATCTGGATTTTATGGCTATATTGGAAGTTTAACAAAATATAAAGTTAACAGCAATAAAGCATGAAACAAACCTTTCCTGAGAGCTCGAGAACCTTTCTATTTCAAGTAAAGGTTACTGGTGAAATTAGGTAGAGATCAGTGACATGATTTTTAGCACACTCTCTGTATTCTTTGGCTCCTGATCCAGCTAAGCTTCTGATCAGGCCGAGAGGGAGGCTGACACATGTGGGATGTGAACTGAGATCCACAGGTAGTTGCTATGGAGTTGTCACCACCAACAGATTGCAAAAATTAACTGATTGATGGCTCTGCCTTCAGCTGATCCTCATCCTCAGCATTTCAACATTCTTACTCACAGTCTTGGAATTATATTCTATCCTAAATTGTAGTGGATGGTTTGATAGTAGTGATGTTCAGCAAGTTCTTCTAGTCTGTGTAAAAAACCCAGAAGACAGTAACCAGTCCTTTAAGGGAAGAAAGACATTAATGCCCAGTTTTACTGGCAGTACATAAAGTGAGAACTCTGTGATGGGGCCTGGCTACACATTGGTTTATTTGGTGTATTAGAAAATACTGCTTTTGCATGTTTAAGCTGTTGAGGAATGTTGCTACTAGAGAATGTTGAAATGCTGTTGCCTATAATGTGTAATTAAGGTACCAAGAATGCCAGTAAGAGGACAAGGTTTACTGTTGGTACAGATATAGATGAGTTTTCCACCCCTATAATGAGGACGTGGCCTCCATTGATTTACTGTTGCAAAAGAGTGAATAAAAGAGGAATGTATTCATAATTTGGGAGCAGCTTTTTTTTTCTATCTCAGTTACTTGCTTTACTCCATCAGCCATTTCACTGATTTCAGGGCAGTGCAGGCAAGAGTTTTCATTTTCAGCCCTTAAAGAGGAAGTTCATGGAATCTGAGCCATTTGCTGAGGGTGGAAGCCTCAGTGTAGAGCAGAGCTAGTGAGTAATCATCCATTCCTCATTTCTTTTTAATTTATGCTTTAGGTTTAGATTTTGTGGGTGAAATTCTGATGCCACTGAAGTCAAAGACAATTTTGTCATTGGTTTCAAGGCCTGTTTTAACTTCCATATTGTGCTTCTGTAATTTTCTCAGAGGCTGCATTTACTTCTTTCATGCTGTTACTACTATTTTCTGCTTACTCTTTTAGGAGTAAGACAAGAGGGAGAGCTGACTTGTGGGTGGCTGACACAATATTCAGGTTTTTCCCCATTCAGGCCTAGAAGTTTAGAAGTTTGTGAAGGTAGTTTGTAAATGTAGCCAGCTAATCAGGCATCCACCAAAACAAGTGCACCTTTACATCCAATAGCATCATAAAAAATGTTTGAAACAGGTTGACCTCAGAGAAAAAGAGTGTGCCAGCTCTTTGATTTAAATCAAGGATCAACAGTGTTTTGTCTGTATTTAAAGCTTTTGCCAATTATGAGAATCACAGCTTTTCTTTCCATATGTTACTATATCACATAGTTGTAAAAGGAAGTGTGACCCATATTTAATATAAAGTAAGTCTCAGAAACCAGAAGGCAAAGAAAAAACCCTCCCAACTTTTTTTTTTTTTTTCTTTTTCAATGATTTGTGATTCACTGGGGTAGAGGGTGGTCTGTAGTTACAGAAAAAGAGACCTGATCTTCTTCTTACAATCTTTAGTGGGAAGATAACATAAGTGCAAATGTTCTTGACTATATCTCAATAGAAACTCAAACTAAAAAGAAAAAAAAAAAAAAAAAAAAAAAAAAATAAGAATGGATAGTGCATGTCTGTAGGGGAGAACAGGGTTTAAAGGGTAAAATTAGAAGAAGTTAAAATGACTCAGTGAAAACTATTTAGTGATTCTTTGGAGCAGTTTACAGGCTCTGTGTGCCAGTGTATGTAAATCTTTTAAATAGGAAAGAAACATTCCTTTTGAAAAGACCATTCCCTTTCGTGGTTTGTCTATCAATCAGGAGTAGGGGGTAGTGAAATGTCAGTGTGTACATTTTTCTTTGCCAGTTTTACCCGTTTTAAAACCTGTCATGAATTTCTTCACTCCTCTTTGTGACTCATACGTTGCATAAAAGTCCTGAAATGCTCAAGAGGTTACACAAGATGCTTTTTCCCTTTTTCCCCACGGAAGCAAGGCAAAACAGGCTCCTGGAGTACAACTGCACAATGAGCAGAAGGAATCAGATCTCAAACAGCCGCCAAAATAGATTTTCTATGGCTTTAAAAGTACCTTAGTCCTTCAGGGCTGGAAGTACACGAGTGCCCTGCTGGGAAAGTGGCTGATCCTGCTGGGCTGTGGGATGATAAACTTGTGACAGTAGGAAGCTGTTTGTGTGGGACTGAGCCTTGCCAAAACATCAGGCAGGAGGGTTTCAGGGGTGATGCTCTGCTAAGTCAAGGGGGTTTGATGGCAAATCCCCTGGAACAGCTCACATTGGTTCAGGCTGGAGCAGGGCTTTCTTCAGTTTGAGATTTCCTTCTTCATCTTCTGCTGGGGAAATCAGAGCAGCTGAGGCCATTCCTGTGGATTGGGTGGATACCACTGATGCTGCAGACAGCTGCTGCACTTTGTCAAGTTGTGCTGTGAACAACCCAGTTGCAGGCTTTCTCCCTTTGTTCATGCTTTATTACTGTGTTATTTGTCTTTAATATACTTTCCATATTTGCTGCACTTCAATTTCATTCTTGCAGATGGGAGGTTGAATGGGCTGGGAGCTACATTATGTAACAGCCCGAACCACAGAGCAAATGATGCTAAATATCACTGCATGACTGCTGAAGAATATCTCAATCACCTTAATGATATGCTGATGGCTGTCTGTGGGGTAAATATATCAAGCTTTGGTTTGCTTTTGGCACTGAAGCTGGTAGCTATTTTGATGCAAACATTTGTTTTAAAAGTTGGTTCGGAGGAGCTGTCGGGAAAGTGGCTCTAAAAATTATGTTGGATTTCAAGTCTTCTGTGCTCTCAGAAACTTTTCAAATACATTCAGTTTTCCAGGCAAAACCGTGTTTTGTTCTTAATTGTTTTCTCTGCAGCCTCTGCCAGAAAAATGCGTTCTGGGTTATTTTTTTCCCATCCTTTTGTGAGCACAGCTATTAAGTATTCTGCAATTAGCAAAGGGTGTCTCTGCACTACTCATTCATGGAACAGCCCATCTATACATGAGAATGATCCTTCAAAAAGGTGTTCTTAGTCCTTAAAGTTTGCAACATAGTGATCTTAGTCAAGAGTTGATTTTCCAGCTTTTCTATACTTGCTTATTATTTTCTGTAAGGCAATACAAAAAACCAGTGCTTTGTATTCTTAAACTGCATTAAAATGCTTGCCTGTTGCCAGTACAAGTCAAGAGCAAACCTTTGTTATTTATATTCCAAAAAAATGCAGTAGACCTGTTAATATATTTAGTTCAATATATTTTGCTAAATATTCCTGGTTAGGAATTCTGCCTTCTGTGAAGCAGACAGTGACAGTATCAGCAAGTCCTGAACAGCTTTTTGCTTCCCTTGGGGAATTCCTGTACCCACTGGGTTTGTTGGGAAGGAACCTGACCCCCATGTTACATTAGCAAGAATTCTGTGGACTCTTTCACACCCAAGCAGCTAAGGAGGCACTTCCTCAGCTCTTGCCACCTCACAAGGAAGCAAGAAAAACTTGCACAGCACCTACAGCGTTTACAGAGATGAATATACAGTGTGAACACTTGTTGTGGGTATAAATGAAGATGTGGTATTAAAGTACATCTTTATCAAGCTTAAGTGGGGAGCTCTACCAAGTTCTCAGTGATTTGTGACTGCATTCAGTTAGACACTGAATCCATCGAGCCTGGGTTAAAATGCCAGAGCTACCCCCTGGGGGCTGTTTTATTCTGTAAGGTCAAACATACAAACGGGTGCCTTTGGAGCTGAGTGAGCCTCCAAACTGGACAACTTTGCTGCATCTTCCAGGCACACAGGGCTGGGGACAGGGTTTGGGAATCAGCTGTCCTTTGGGATGGAAGAGCAGGCCATTACCTGTCTGAGACTGTGTCTGTCAGTTCTGGCACCAATATTGGTGCCAGAGAATTTCACAACAGTGGAGCCTCGAGCTCCAGAGCTTTGGGCCAGCAGGGCACCAGGAGCAGACAAGACCAGGAGAGATGAGCAGAGGCCCCATGAAGTGGGTGGAGGAGAGAGAGAGTGGAGCCACAGCTTCCCTTCCTGTGAGAAGAAATGCTGCTGAAAAAAAAGTCTGGAATTTTAAAGTTTGAGCTTAAATTCAATGATAAACAAAATCTAAGCCATAAAAAATTCATTCTACAAGCTCAGTGTGAAACTCTGTTTAGCTATGCAAAGAGAGACAAATTTATAAAAATAATGACAAGATACAAGAGGACTGGAAAAGCTCCTGATCAGCAACTCATCTCTGCTGTGGCAGTGATGCTGTGATATATACACATAGGCTTATTTCCCAGTTTTTATTTGTCTCTTACAGCATTACTGTTGGCTCTGATGGTAGTAATATTTATCTGCTTGGTTTGTTTTTCTTTTTTTCCTGAATTGGACAACTGAGTGAGTCAAGGACATCAGTCTAAAACAAGAAAGGAAACTGATGTTCATGGAATCAATTAAGGCTGGGAAAAAAACCTCCAAAATCATCAAGTCCAACCTCTGACCAAACACCACCATGGCAGCTAAACCATATCACAAAGTGCTACTACGTCTGCTCATTTTTTGGGAATATTTCAAGGGACAGTGAGCCCACCACCTCCCTGGGAAGCCTTCTCCAATGTTTAACCACCCTTTCTGTGAAGAAACTTTTCATGTTATCCAGCCTGAACTTCCCAAATGATGATTGAATATTGCTACCAGTTGGAATCTGAGATTACCATTTACTGTTGTGCTCTCATTTCTGTTTCAGTTTATACTTAGCTAGAAATTGAAATATTTTGACTTTAGCGCCAGAACTTCCTCATTTCAAATATTTTTGCTCTTTCAGAAGTTTAACAAAGAAAACACAGAGATGGAAAGCCTGAAGAACACTTGCATTTTCACAGTTAAGTTTTCAGATTAATTTATTGGTCAATTGTCTGTATCTATGGACTCTTCTCTCAAGAAGTGTTTCTGAGGTGTGGGAGTCCTTGTGCAGCACATGGATTTAGTCAGATTTCTGTGCAGTACAACAACTTCATCTGAGTCTCCCAAATTCCTCTGCTTGCTTGGATTCAATCTGAAGTGCCAGCTCCCAAAATTTAGGCACTTGCAATGGTGGCTGAATTTGCAAATGTGAGCCTTACTCCCCATTTCTAGCCGTGCCTTGGTGACTCACAGAGATAGTTTTGGTCTATGTAATTGATGTAAATCAAGGATAATTTTCCTGGAGTCACTCCAGGATATAATTGTTTCTGAGATAATTAACATTTCCTTCTATGTGTATAAATGATCCATGCTGGGTCTTGAGTTTGAGGGAGAATTGAACAGCATTGATTTGAAAATAAATAGGGAATTACAAAATTTAAAACATCTTTGCTAACCTGCAGCCAGGGAAATAAGGCAATATTTAAAGAATTAAGTTTACACAGATGTGAAGTAACAATCTTTAATGTGTATCTTAGAAATTAGGAAACCAAACCACTACCACAGTGAAGAGCAACAAAAGGGAAGGAAACTTGTGGAGATTAAAGCTCCCACTAACGTAAAACATGCTTGGTTGTTATTTTATTTTTTTTCTTCTCTGTGAAAAAAGCAGATGATAAGGGATGCAGAGCTAGCTTGTGATCACGCTCATTACTATCTTGTTATCAAAGCAAGAACCAGATGGCATGACCTAGTAAGGGTAAGAAGAATGTTTTCTTTAAATAAACAAGCAGCACTAATAGATTTCAGAACATCATGCAATGTTGATCTTCAGATTCTATAAATATTCAAAGAGACCCGTGCAAAATAGCTCATTAATGATAAAAACTTACTCTGTAATTAAAAAGAAACCCACTGTTTGAACAATAGGCAATTTTTTGCAGTGTTCGTTACGTAGTAGATGCCACTATGGATATTTCTAAAACTTTCTTCCTGTTCTGCTGTTGTTAGTTTTTATTTAATGTTTCTAAGAGGAGTATTGGGCTACACCTGAGACCTGACCACTGAGGCTGTGCACAAACCCAGCTTTCTGCTCTGCTGGCACTCAGTGATTGCCCCCACAGCCAGCCATTGACAGTGATGCTTACACAGTGTAAAAAAGGCTCTCCCAAAAAATATTCCCATCTTTTTAATCTTCTTGTACATTGAAATGTTTGGTCTACAAAGCAGCAGAAGAAAGAAATTAATATGATTTTTTCACTAACTGTGTATATTAGAGAACAGTACTGGTGTTTACAAATTGACAGGTAAAACCACCAGCAAACCAACCCAACAAACCCAAACCTAAAGCAAAGTCTAATTAGTATTAGATACAGAATAAGCTGGAGAGGAAAGCTGCAGGTCTGTCATTTTTCAGTCCATTACCTGATCTAGTTGAAGATGACCCTGCTCATTGCAGGGGATTGGACTAGATGGCTTTTCAAAGTCCCTTCCAACCCAAAGTATTCCATGATTCTATTATTTTCTGTTTCTTTCTCAATTCCCATTATTTATTCAGCTTGTAGAGAGATCAGAAATTTTGTCAAACTTGTTGGTTCTTATTAGAGATGATTTCTTTTGCATTCCAGAATTTCCAAGGGTTTGACAGTGAAGGTAATAGCATTATACAGCCAAGGGACTTGAAGAAGTTCTTGTTCCCACTTGGCATTCCAATCACCCTGGAAGGATTGAAGCAGCTTTGGGCAAGGTATAACTCTAAATGATTAGGTCTTGCAATAATGCATCTTTCATAGGATTACAGAGCCTTTGGCAGCCCAGTGAATGACAATAGATTATACTGCACAAGATATCTTTTATTTTGTTATGAGTGTGACCTCAGTACATGGCAGGAGTTACAGGAGGCCCTGTCTGATCATACTAAATTCAGTTAAATCCATCAGTTTCCAATGAATTCAAAGATAGGACTTCCTCTTGGCTTCAGTATTTCTGATCCCTTTAATTGAACAAACATTTCTTCTCAGATGGCACTGTAGGTCACTGGTTAAATTAACTTCTTTTCCATCAGTTTTTCTTATACATACGAATGCCCAGCTCAGTTTGTCCTGGGTTAAAGTCAATTCCAGATATCTCAAGTCAGGTGGGAGCTGCAAGAAGAGTTTCCATCCAGGAGGGATGTGGGCAGCCCATGTTGCACACCTGGATGAAGGCACAGCCTCTCCTTTTCAGAGCACCACACTTCCTTACAACATTTTCAACCTAAATAAAAGCCACACAGTCAAAGGAAAAATGCCACACACCAAATACTTAACAAAAGAAAGCAGGGCAATTTCGTGCTGTGTAAAGATTTCAGGTAATATCATGGAATGTTTTTATAGACAAGTAATTTGTTGTGAAGTGGGGGGAGCTTGCCTACCTTCAACAGAGGAGCTGTGCTATAAACTGTGTTTTCAGTGGGAGAGATGTCAGCTGTATGTGACATTATATAAAAAGCTGCCTTTATTACAGGTCTATTTGGAAAAGTAATCACTCTAATATATAGAATCTGGGTGCATTGCTTATTGGCTACAAACTGCATTAACTGTATAGATTTTTCTTAGCACTGATTCATCTATGAATTATTTTCTACTCCATTAGATCTTTCTTCCCATTCTTATTCCTTTGGCACATTGAAGAGTGTCCTTTTCATGCAGTTATCTGCTGCATAACTTCACTCCCATCAGCCACTCCTTTCAGAGAACAGCTAAAATCTCTGACGTGCCTAATATGTCTGTAACTTGAATAAAGGAATGAGAGTGAAGCTGAGGCTAAATTAGGCATTACCATGCATCAGAGCACTGGCAGAAACTGGGGAGAAACTCTAGAGGAAAAAGCCTATGGAAGGATTTATACCAAGGAAAATATGAGAAGTGTTGATGAAGCTAAACCTGTGTTTCTGAAGGAGGATTACAACTCTGAGCATCTTGTATGACCACTTTGAGACACTTGAGAATGGATTTTTAGGAGACCTGCATCCCAAACCAGACTCTGAAAGACTGCAGCACTGAGAGCTGGAAGGTACTGACAAGGTTTTGACTCAGAGTAGTATTTTTAGAAGTGACTCTGTGATTACAATGCCTAAGCCCCATCTTTTGAGCCTCGTGCAAAGTCACTCATTCATTTTCAGTGTGGTATGGCACCTCTGTAAGGAAGGGAAGGCAGTGAGAGCTAAGCTGTTAAGTCAGTTAAGGACATCTGTAATGTCTTTCTGTGGGGAACACATGAATATTTTAAAAGAGCATTTCTTTGTCAAAGTATGATACAGATAAAAAAGGATAACTAACTCACTAAGAATTTTTAAGAAACTGGGAATAGTTTCCATCCACTGACACAGGCTCAGCCAACACATCAGGGGTGACAGCCATGCACATTTACAAGCATTAATTTTGTTTATTACTAGAATAATAAACAAAAGGAGCATTCAAAGCTGAAAGAGCAGCAGAAAATAAAGCTCTGCATGTAAAAGAAATTAAAAATCAGACCAAGTAATTTATTTATGAGCTTAGCATTTAACTTTCAGTGTTTGTGTTTTGCTTGTCAAGATGACACTGTGAGCAATACAAATGCAATGTAACTTTAAAAAAGGCTCTGAAAAAGAGTCTGGGGAGGTGCTGGACCACGCTGATCCCCAGTGTCATCCCCTTGATTTGCTGTAGGTAAACCTGGCTTGTGTGCACTGGGAGACTGTGGATGCTGAATGGACTTAGAGCAGAGGAAATTTCAGACTAAAACCATGAAGCAAAGTTAGAATATTCACACAGACTGAATCAAAACAATTCACGTTCTCAGGCTAGTGTTTAACATCAACATAGGGCAAGAATGTTAAACAATAAGATAACTAACTGCACTTCCAAAAACAATGCATGTGTTTTCTCATAATTGGTTTAGAGTAATTGTTTATACCTTTTAGCCTATGGCGTGTTGGAGTCAGAATTTTATCTAATGGAACATTATTTTTTACCATACATCTTATATATTGAGTTTGTTTTTCTCAATAAAGAGCTTTTTGACTTCCTGGGCTGAACTGAAGTCTTTTGTGTCGTGTTGTGACTTAACAGCCTCGGGAGACTTCATTCAAAGACCTTCTCCATGGGTTGCATCTCTGACTGCCCCTGTGGCAGCATCTCTCCTGGTGAAGCAGAATGTCCAGAGACATTCCCAGGCTGCTGCAGGGCTTGTGGCAGCCTGTGCTCCCCCTGCTCCTTCCCAGTGCTGTTTGGAGCCAGAGTGCCTGGAGCTCAGCTCCTCCTGGCCAGTTTGGAGGCAGCTGCTCCCTCTGGATGGCTGAGAAGGTTCATGGCAGAGATGTGCCAGGTGGCCCCTGTGCCTGGGCACACTCTGGCCTGGTGATTGCTGTCATCTCAGCTCGTGGTCCCAGTGCTGTCAGCTCAGACTGAGGGAGAAGAGCAAGTGCAGGTCCCTCCCCACCAGCCTGCTGCAGGCAGCCCTGACTCAGCCCTGGTCATGCCCACCAGGGGCTTTCCTTGCAGCTGGGCTGGGTGGGCATGCAGGACACTGTGGTCTCGTGTCACTCCCAGCCCCTTGGGGCCAGGTGACAATCCCACTCAGCTTCACCTGCCCTTAGCACCTCCTTAAATTGCCAGGAGATGGCTTTGGAGTGCAGCAAAACCAGCCTTGACAAGGATGGACCCCGGCTCCACAGGGCAGAAACAAATCCCTGAGTCTCTGTCTGAACCAAAACCAACACTCACAGTTAAGAGGTCTCTGCTCCTGAGAAGAGCGTTTGACAGACAAATGACAAAATGAGATCCTGCTTGCAGGGGAGTCTAATGACCCATGCTTGGCCCAGTGAGTCAGCAGTGATTACCCTGCTGCTCCTGCTCCTGTGGGATTCCTGCACCTCCCAGCAGATTGAGGCAGCAGGAGAATCCTCTGCCCCACCACAGTGCTGTTAAAACTTCATATTTCTGTGGATAAACACCACCTGGATGCTTACCATGTTTCTTGCTTGTGCTTTCTCCTGAAATGAATTATATAT